>QXTE01001026.1:16301-37839 GCA_003942145.1 Platysternon megacephalum
TTTCAGTTTGGGCTGGCTGGGGACGAGGAGTGAGGGCAGACGGGGGATCTGCCTTGCTGGGCCCCAGAATGGACCCGGCGGAGGAGTCCCGTTCGCTGGACCGACAAGCTCTGTTTTAGACCGTGTTCCTGTCATCTAATAAACCTCTGTTTTACTGGCTGGCTGAGAGTCACGTCTGACTGCGAAGTGAGGGTGCATGCTGGACCTCTGGCTTCCCCAGGACCCTGCCTGGGCGGACTCGCTGTGGGAAGCGCACGGAGGGGCATATGCTAAATGCTCCCAGGAGAGATCCAGGAGGAGAAGCAGTGTGAGCTTCTTGCCCTGCAGACCGTCTGCTCCATGGAAGAGGAGGCTCCCCAAAGTCCGGACTGTCTTGGTGGGGAGCAGTTCCAGAGCATCGCCCGGGGACTCCGTGACACATACAAAGGTGTACATTTGGCAGTGTACATTCTGGCTCCTTCTCAGGCTCAGGTTGGCCACCCCGGTCTAGATGTAGAAGTTACAAAATTTAAACTTGAAAGAGGGGCCAATTTTCCCATCATTTCACACCTTTACATCCAAACACGATGACTTTCTGAATGAACCCTCCTCGTTCAGCCAGAAGATCTTGGGGTGGATGTAGGAGTCACTGGGTAAAATCCTCTGGACTCTGTTATGAATCAGGTCAGAGCAGAGGTACATAGTGATCTAGGCTGGCTGTAAAATCTATATCTATATATATCTATATATCTGTTCCCCACCCAGATCCCAGCAAAGGGCTATCCAAGGAAGGGGGCTGTTTAGGAAGGAAAGAAGAAAGATGTCCTTCTCTCCCTGGAGGAATTGGGCTCTGCGCTTTGGACAGAAAGGAGGGGAAGGAAATGGCCACACGATGGCAGCAGAACCTAAGAAATGAAACACAACAGGCTTCTGTGCACATTGATTCTGAACAGTGAACGAACCTGACTCCCGTATCATGAAAAGCCAAAAAGCCATTTCTTTCTATGGCCGGGAATACTAGGAGAAAAGAGTTCCAATAATTCCTGCCCGTTTATTTGTGAATTATTTTATATTATAAAGAAAATTGTAACAAAATTAGTCTGAACTTGAGCTGCCTGTTATTAAAAGCTGGTTCCCCAATTCAGTTCCAACTGCTCTGCTAGAAACACCCCCAGGTGTCTGCTCACCCCAGGAAGAGAAAAAAGAGAAACCCCCACTCGGCACTGCCTTTGGCTCCAGGCTGCTGTCCCGGGGTGCGGGTGGGGACTGATTGTTTTCTGCTGAGGAGGGAGCCAGTAGAGGCCTCTGGTGCTCTGCTCCTAGCATCTGCCCAGCCCAGGCTGTCCTCTGCCTCAGCTGCTGCTCCCTGCATGCTCTAGTGCAGGGGTCTCAAACACGCGGCCCGCAGGGTTATTTTCTGCGGCCCGCGAGCTCCTCACGGCCCCCCCGCCCTCCCCCAACGTTTACCTAGAGCGGCTCCGGCCCGACCCGCACCAGGAATCGGCTGGAACCTGGGGGAGGAGGGGCGCAGGGGTGTGTGTGGCTGTTGCTTCAGGCACCACCCCCAGCAGCTCCCATTGGCTGGGAATGGGGAACTGTGGCCAATGGGAGCTGCTGGGGGTGGTGCCTGAAGCCACAGCCACACACCCCCTGCGCCCCTCCTTCCCCAGGTTCCGTCCACTTCCCGGCGTGGTGCAGCGCGGCGGCAGGGCAGGCAGGGAGCCTGTCCTGCCCCGGTGCGGGTTGGGCCGGAGCCCGCCCCCTGCACTCCGACCCCCTGCCCTGAGTCCCCTGCTGCACCCTGCACCCCGACCCCCTGCTCTGAGCCCCCTGCCACACCCCGACCCCCTTCCCTGAACCCCCTCCACACCCCGACCCCCTGCCTGGAGCCCCCTGCTGCACCCCACACCCCTGCCCTTAAGCCCCCGCCGCACCCTGCACCCTGACCCTCTGCCCTGAGCCCCACGCTGCACCCCTCCTGCACCCCAACCCCCTGCCCTGAGCCCCCTGCCGCACCCTGCACCCTGCCCCCCTCCTGCACCCCTCACCCCAGCCCCTTGCCCTGAGCCCCCGCCACACCCCACACCCCTCCTGCACCCCTGGGGGCAGAGAGGGGGCAGAGTTGGGGGGGGGATTTCAGGGAAGGGGTTGGAATGGGGGCAGGGAAGGGGTGGGAAGCGGCGGGGCAGGGGCGGGGCCTCATGGAAGGGGTGGAGGGGGGGCGGGGCCGAGGGCGGCGGGGGGAGGTGTTAGTAAATGCGGCCCTCGGCCCAATGTACTAGTCCTCATGTGGCCCTCGTGGTCATTTGAGTTTGAGACCCCTGGTCCAGAGTCAAACATGCAGGGCCCCCAGGGGAAGAGAGGCTGGGACAGGGCAGCAGCCTGGGTTGGGCTGGGAAGTTGCTGGGAGTTCTCGTTCCCTGAGAACTGGCCTGGCTCCCTTCTCAACAGCAAACAAATCAATTCCACGTCCCATCCCCAGAAAAATCAGCCTGGAGCCAAGGGCAGCCTGGGACAGTTCCCTTTAGTTCCTACTGAGGCATGAGAGAACCCAGGGTGTTCCTAGAAGAGCTTATGGAACTGATGGGGGGAAACCAGCCTTTAATAACAGGCAGTTCAAGTTTAAGCTGAGTGTTTTTATCAATTTTTACAACATTAAATAACCCTTCAATTGTAGTGTCACCATCCATAAAATTGCTTCAGCCTTATAGGTTCCCAAGTGCAAAAATAAACATCTCTTCAAATCCAAGGGAGTGGAGATCAGTCAGTGTTCAGAGTCATCCCACATAAAAGAACCATGTTGTGGTACATACTGGCCCCATCATGTGGCCATCGCCTTTCCCTCCTCTCCCTTAAAAGTTTTGGTATTTTGCACAGAAACTTTCTTCCCTCAGGAGAGACCTGGGAACCGGGGCTGCCAGCCAGACAAACACCTTTAAGAGGAGGCGTAACCTGTCAAAAAATGATCTCCCTCCTTCAGTTCAGTGACAGCCTGAAATGTTACTTATCCCAGCAGAGCCGGAGGATTGAAAGCAGCTACATCAAACCCCTGTGTAGCTAGCAGGAATGAACACAGACACTCCCTTGTATCTGAAGAGATGTTTAGTTTTACCCTTGGTAAACAGCCAGACTAAAGGGAAAGATGGTGGTGCCAGATATAAAGAGTGAAACATCGTTATGCCGATAGTGACTGCAAAATCTTTCTATATTCTTCTTATTATCATCAGTGTATTATTTTCTCTGGAGTCTAGACATTGACTATACCTTGGCCAAGAAATTTGGATCTTGATAAAATAATCGACTACCCCTGGTTAAGGCAATGGACTTGACACCCACTCAAGTGTCCCTACACAGGTTCAAGTACTAACAACAGTGGCTGCCTTTTAGCCATAGCTTTTAATCAGGGCAATAAATTGATGCAAACTCCTGTTAAATCATTTCCCAGCCCGAGTCCTTCATCCACATTCGTTAGGGCACTGGGCCACCATGTGGACATTTCATTTCCCTCCTCAATTTCACACAGAGACACAATTTCCTCTCCACAGATTTATGAACAGCAAAACCTCCCTGTGTCTCTTGTCTGAGCCAGGGCATTCAATTCTATTGAAACCTTCTCTCCTGCAATGGCAATGGTCAGACAGAGGGGACGTGGCCACCTTCCTCTCTGACAGTGAGATATTGGCTCGGCTCTTTCTTTGTGCTGCTGTTGTTAGTCCATGAAACATCAAGGATGGAATGCAAGGCTGAGTTCATGCACCAACCCACTAAAAAATTTTAGTGCCCCAGAGAAATCTTGACCCCGGCTATTGGAATGATATGGTGGAGATTTGAATAGGAAAGAGACTGTCTGAATTGCAAAAGTGGGGAGTGAACAACAATCTATAGCAATGTTGTTAACCACAAACACACACTAATCATGCTCCAGCCGGAAGGGAAATGGGGAGGAATTCTTGCTATTCAGCCATGGACACACTTACACTAATGCACAGCTGTGAGTGTGCTGGGGAGGCTGGTCTGAGCAAGCAATTAGAAGTGACAATTCTGTGAGTACAGAATCATTGTGTAGTGAAACAACACAACATCAAGTAGTTGTGGCCGCGTGGTTAAGGTGATGGATTAGGAATCCACTGGGGTCTCCCCACGCAGGTTTGAATCCTACGGAAATGTTAGTGTGTTGTCATTGCAGTTGTCTTAGTACCTCAGCATCCATAGTGCACACTCTGTGGCTCTCTTCACTTAAAACACTCCTGTGACACTGCTATACCCAGGAGCGCCACCAGCTTTTTTGTCGCCCTAGGCGGCGGAAAGTCCCGCCCCAGCTATTGATAAGTGAGTTGTTGCCAGACAGGATGCTATCATGGTAGAAGTTGTGGGTGCTGGTTGCTTTACTGTCTGGCCCACAGGGCAGGATTTTGAGGTTCACCATTACTTTCTCAGAATGCTAGCAACCATCTTTTGTTCACTTAAAATGTGAGCAGGGAGATTACAACACCGCAGAACTCATGGAGCTCCAGGAAACGTGTAACTTTAGGTCCGTGTGAGTGTGTCTAAAAATCAGCTGGGCTGTAGAAGGTCTCTCGGAGTTGAAAGAGATGTGCCATCTCGACCGCCCTAAAGAATTCATCAAATATTAATGAAAACTAGGGTTGATAAGTCACATTTATTTGTAGCCTCAGGATGGTGGACTGGTCTAAAGTGCTAGTTATAAGACACTTTTATTCCAATCTCTTGGGTGTTCTGGTCTCTGCATAGAGATGTGGTTTCAAATCCCACTCCTGACATTACCATTTAATTCTATCTGGAGAAAATGGCCTCACTTCAATCTCCTTTGGAACAATAGAACGCCATTTGCTTAGCATTTCTATTACAGTCGTTGCGAGAGAAGTTCCAAACCAGGGGAAACACTGCCTTTTCTCTCTACCGATCCATTTTTGTCTTCCTTCATTCCAAGCCCTTTCCTCAAATACATCCATATTGCCCACACTATTTTGTTTAATGTTCTTTGCTTTTATGAAACTTTAGCGTCATCAGTTAATTGCCACACAACTGTACTTATGAAGTAAAGTGAAATACAACATTGTTTTGATATTTTTGCAGAAGAGTTTTGCTTTCTGACCTGGAATTGAACAGGAGCTACCCGAGGGGGACAATGCTACTCCCTTTTCTTGACTCATCCAAAAAACCTAAGTTCTTGGTGCCCTTTGTTTCCCTGTTCTTCAAAGGAAAATCAGCTGGTTTAACGGCTACTGAGAAAGCCTTAGAAAAGGGCCCCAAAAGTGATAGTAGGTGGTTTCTGTAGTGTAGTGGTTATTACATTTGCTTAACATGCAAAAGGTCCCTGGTTCAAAACCAGGAAGAAACAGTACAGTGTTGTTTTCTTTCCTTTAGTCTTTCATCACTCCAAGTCCTTTCTCAAATACATCCATAGCTTCTATGCTTTCTTTTTCATTATTTTTTTCCTTTCATGGAACTTTAAATTCAAAAGGAGAGGGTTAGCCTGCATTTTGAGGGAAGGAACAGACCATCATTTGGGAGACTGCCAGCTACATAACAAATCTGAGCGTAGAAGAATCCCAACCCTTTGTCCTGCATCTTTAGCTCCCAGCCAGCAGTTTTCCCTTCACTTTTATTTATGTTGAGCTAACTACAAACAGCCTCATGTATCCTTTTCATGTCAGAGAAATCTATTGACTGATGATCACATTTCCCCTCCTTTCCTGGCTAGGCAGGGTTGGGGTGTGAGGAATCAGAACATAATAATTAGAACTCTCTAACCCCTCCTTTTAACATACAACATCACATTCCCCTTTTTAAATAACATTTTTCCCATAATATTTTTGAATACTCGTCATCTTGCTTTTCTTCAAACGATGTTAACACATACTCTGAGCTACAAATTTCCTTACTGTTCCATTGGTATTTTTAGCACAGTAAATTGATATAAAAGAGAAACAGAAAACAAAATAATTTCCAATATTATAAATTGAGGACACATCTTTTTTAAAAAAAGTTTTATTGCCATCTTGTTTTACTCTCAGGCTGGTTTTTATAAATCATCACAAATGCAGTAACGAGGAGTTAGAGAAATATACAAGANTACAACATTGTTTTGATATTTTTGCAGAAGAGTTTTGCTTTCTGACCTGGAATTGAACAGGAGCTACCCGAGGGGGACAATGCTACTCCCTTTTCTTGACTCATCCAAAAAACCTAAGTTCTTGGTGCCCTTTGTTTCCCTGTTCTTCAAAGGAAAATCAGCTGGTTTAACGGCTACTGAGAAAGCCTTAGAAAAGGGCCCCAAAAGTGATAGTAGGTGGTTTCTGTAGTGTAGTGGTTATTACATTTGCTTAACATGCAAAAGGTCCCTGGTTCAAAACCAGGAAGAAACAGTACAGTGTTGTTTTCTTTCCTTTAGTCTTTCATCACTCCAAGTCCTTTCTCAAATACATCCATAGCTTCTATGCTTTCTTTTTCATTATTTTTTTCCTTTCATGGAACTTTAAATTCAAAAGGAGAGGGTTAGCCTGCATTTTGAGGGAAGGAACAGACCATCATTTGGGAGACTGCCAGCTACATAACAAATCTGAGCGTAGAAGAATCCCAACCCTTTGTCCTGCATCTTTAGCTCCCAGCCAGCAGTTTTCCCTTCACTTTTATTTATGTTGAGCTAACTACAAACAGCCTCATGTATCCTTTTCATGTCAGAGAAATCTATTGACTGATGATCACATTTCCCCTCCTTTCCTGGCTAGGCAGGGTTGGGGTGTGAGGAATCAGAACATAATAATTAGAACTCTCTAACCCCTCCTTTTAACATACAACATCACTTTCCCCTTTTTAAATAACATTTTTCCCATAATATTTTTGAATACTCGTCATCTTGCTTTTCTTCAAACGATGTTAACACATACTCTGAGCTACAAATTTCCTTACTGTTCCATTGGTATTTTTAGCACAGTAAATTGATATAAAAGAGAAACAGAAAACAAAATAATTTCCAATATTATAAATTGAGGACACATCTTTTTTAAAAAAAGTTTTATTGCCATCTTGTTTTACTCTCAGGCTGGTTTTTATAAATCATCACAAATGCAGTAACGAGGAGTTAGAGAAATATACAAGAAATGAATACAGTGTGATCCAGTCAATAGGCAGAGAGCTGACTCCGTCCACAGCCTGAAACAATCTCCATGACAATAAAGAGGGTTGGGTAGGATATGAGATAGAAGTACTTATATGCCCAATGCAGAGCTGGAGCCAAAGTAAGAAGTAGAGAAGCTAAAGATCGCTGAAGGGGGACAGTCAGCACCTGAAGGGTTATTTTTCCCTCTCTTAGCTAGGCTAGAATAGAAGAGGAGAAAATTCTCTCTCACTCTCAGAGGATGATGGAAATGTCAACTTGTCCTCTCTTCCTGTTCTACTAAATCTCAGAGACAGGAAGAGACATTTCCTGCCTAACAGCCTCAAGAGAGCAAGGCTAGGGAGCAGGCAAAGCTAAGGGCCCCGTTACACAGAATCTAACTCCTGTCAGCTTGTGTGAGGTGGTATCAAACCCCCTCCCTGGGCTTCTAGGAAAGAGTTAGTATTGGATCCAGGTGTTTTCCTGGAAGAGCCTGTAGGTAGGAGGAAGAAGAAGTAGAGAGGGTTGTGAGGGGCCTAAATGAAAGCAGAAGAGGATTGTTCTTCTGGGGGTTTGTTTGTGTTACTCTTGTGATCCTTGCGGAGGAAGCTGAGGCGTCATTTGAGTTTGTGTCAAAGCCTTTGGTTGGGCTCAGTTTGTGACCCTGAGCACAGGGGATCCTTCACCCTCCGTTCTTGTCCCCTGAGGGCAATGGAGAATGGACCAGGTTCTAAAATTAGACAGAGGAGCTGGAGAAAGCATTGACCCGGCTATTGGAATGATATGGTGGAGATTTGAATAGCAAAGGGACTGTCTGAATTGCAAAAGTGGGGAATGAACAACAATCTATAGCAATGCCGTTAACCACAAACACACACTAATCATGCTCCAGCCGGAAGTGAAATGGGCACAGGTGATAAAAAACACCCACTGTTACTTCACTTTAATTCATGAGCAATTAAATTAAATTACATTTATTAAAATTTATTAAATTTAAATTTATTACATTATTAATTAGTGTATTAATTAGTGTATTTATTAATTAAATTTATTCATTCATTTTTTATTTATTACATTTAAATTTATTTAGATTTATTAAATTAAGATCCTAAAGTTTCTATGCTCAGATTTTTTAAGTAGCTGGTAATCTCCCAAATAATGATCTATTCCTTCCCTCAACATGCAGGCTAACCCCCTCCTTTTGACCTTAANCCCAGATACCTTCTGCATGTTAGACCAACATAATAACTACTACACCACAGAAACCAAATGCAAGAGTCACGGGCCACCTATTCTCTGGGTCTTCACTAACCAAGACTCTCCCCAAGCTATATTGATGGGAGAAGCCCTCCTATTGACACAGCGCTATCTACACCGGGGTTAGGTTGATATAACTGCATTGCTCAGGGGGGATGTACATTGTTTTTACACCCCTAAGTAATGGAGTTACGGCAACCTAATTTTGTAGCGTAGACCTGTCCAAAGAATCACTCACAAACTGGGGAGTAAAACTTCACCTGCTCCTATTCTTTGCAGAATCCGAACACGAGCAACACTTGTCAGGCCCCAGTGGGGGTTAGCAGGGAGTCAGGTGGGGGCAGACACAACACTTTCTGCAGCAGCAGGCACCATGGCTTAGTTGGCTAAAGCACCTGTCTAGTAAACAGGAGATCCTGGGTTCAACTCCCAGTGGTGCCTGGTTGAGTGGCTTTTGGGGCACCTGGTATTGGCTACTGTCAGAAAACAAGATTCAGAGCTAGATGGACCTTTGGTCTAGCCACATTTCTATGGTTTAAATTACACTTGCAGGCACTGATAATAGAGTTACTGAGAGTGTGGGTCCAGTCCCCCCGCAGATGACCCCCTCCCTCTGGGACAGGGGCGGGTCTGAGCTCTCACACCAAATGCCTCATTGTGGCTGCCAGAATCTGTGGGCAGCTCATTTAGTTTACGCCGAGGGTTGAGTCCTGCTTTGTGCACCGTGTCTGAGAATGAAAATCCTAAACCACCCTTTGAAATAACGAATGCAACAGGATGTGTTTTGCCCCTGCCCCAAAGCAGACAGACCAATGGAGAAATGCCATTGAGTCCAGGGTAATACTTCACTGCGGTTTTACCATTTCCACTTGCTAAACTCCCTCCCGACCTTCTGGGCTCCTAGGGCAGGGTACTGAGCCTGAGCCGAGACACGTACACTGCAGCTTTACACACCAAGCCGCATGACCCTGATTAATCCGACATGGGTCAGCTGTGGGTGTTTCATTGCACTGTAAACGTATCCTAACATTATGTCTACACTGCGATTAAAACACCCAGGGCACCTGTCTCAAAGCCCGGGTCAGCTGACTCAGGGTTATGGGGCTTGGGCTGCAGGACTATAAAATGACAGTGCAGACATATGGGCTTGAGCCCAACCTCTGAGACCCCACGAGGGGTGAGGGTTTCCGAACCCAGGCTTCAGCGTCAACACAAATATCTGCACCAGTTTTTAGCCCCACAGCTTTAGCTCCATGAGCCCAAGTCAGATGACCCAGGTCAGCCCTGCTGCAATCTTTATCCCGGGAGAGATGGACTCTCAGGGTACGTCTCCATTGCAATGTAAGCCCAGGTGTGGCACGCTGTGCTCAAAGCAGCACCTGGAAGCCCCGTATTCACCACTCTCATATAATGATGACATGGTTTGTACAAAGTCTGCCTGGTGAGGTGTCATTTCAAAAGTCTGCAGCTCTTGAACATTAATATCTTCTTGCATTCCATGTGCTGGCATTGTCTGGGAAGTTATGAAGTTTTGCTCTGTGTGCGTTACTGAAATATGTTATGAGGTTGGGAAATGCCCACAACCAGCCTTCCAGGTGTGACAATGGAGGAGCCAGACTTGCTGCTGGCCCATTGAAGGGATCCACACTCCCAAGGACTATCCCAGGAGCCGTGTACAATGCAGACTTCTCCGAGATAGCCCGGAGACAATGGACACTGCTTGACTCACATCATAGCAAAGGAACTTCCTAGCAAGTTGGAAGAAACTATGAAAGAGGGGAAGAGACATCATGACTTGGCCTCTTTCCCCACAACTCAATACCTGGAAACACACCTGGAGGACAAAGACTGAACTGAAATAATTCAGAGATCAGAAGAGAATAATAATAATACATTCAAATCAAAGTCCCCAAACAGAGTAGTATTGGTTTCTCAGCAGAAAATTTTCAATTTAGGGGATTTTCCCAGTCAGACCTTGCCAAGCAGAAAGAAAATGTTTGAGTTTCCTCCTTCAGAACAGCTTGGCCTAGACACTCTAGCTGTGGGTCACTGTTGTGGCCTTGCTGAGGATGGGGGCATTTTAATAATTTGGGGAGGTCCAGGGGTCTTTGGGGTAGATTATGAGGATGTTACCTCTTGAGATAAAAACTAAGAAATACAGGACTAGAGAATTATTTTAGAAATCTGGTATTTAGACATTTTATTTAAAGCAGATGGGGGGGGGGGGTCTGAGTTCCTGAGATGGTTTTTGTTTGCAAGAAGCAGCATGGTTTGATCTGTCATTGTACCAAAGGGGGAAGATGGTTATTTGTAAAGGCAAAGAGAAGACCGAAGGCCTCCGATGAGGATGGGATTCGAACCCATGCATGCAGAGCACAATGGATTAGCAGTCCATCACCTTAACCACTCGGCCACCTCATCTGAGCTGTCAAGTAAGGGACAGGAGGAGAAATCTAAGGGCAGCAGAGGTAGGGACAATAAGGAGTTTTTAAATACTAAGTGTAACGAGGGTCTGAATGAGCTCCCCCTTCACATCTAGTGAGGAGCTGGGGGAAAGACTTCAGGAACAGACCGGGTTTACATAGACACCCCTACTCTGACTAGATATGCAGCAAGTATCCTTTGTATAAAACAAACAAACAAAATATAAAGATAATTCTTCTGTTTTCCTGCAGTCAGCAAAAATTTGGAAAAAGAAAGGGGTATTTTTAAGCAATAATCTGTCCCCACCAAGGGGCTACGAAATGTTTATTTTGTTTTTCAGACACTTTATGGGCAAGCTGGTGCCAGTGGAAGAACAACCCAGAACACCATGGGTCCACTGTCGCAACAAAAATTGTGTTCTGTGTTGTTGGTCTTGTTATTACTGTTATTTTGGTGGATATTGTAAATTCTTCAGGCATGACACCCCCTTTTCATTGGACGTCATGCTGCCTCTTTTGGGACAAAGGGAAAATGTACCCTAATTAAACCTCTTCCACCCCCTACTCCGCCACCTCCCTCCAAATTGTCTGTGACACACCCATCCCCATGGTGGTCTACCCCCATCCAGAGACCTGTGGTTCTTAATGCAACTGGTTTACAAATGACTATCACTCTGTTCCCCACTGACTGGTATCTCAGTACAAGATTTGCTAACTATCCTCAGTTTACCAAAGTAGGTGAAAGAATGTTGCTATGAGTAATTTCAAACTCATTTGAATTGGATGGATGGGAATTACACAAGAACATCTGAAAATGGTGAGCTCTCACAAACTACCTCTGGGAAGGCTGAAACTCATTGCAGGAAGCTGACTCAGCAGCTCGAATCCAATGCTTAGAACATGCCCTAGGGCTACTGGACGGGGGGGGGGGGGTATAACAGGGATTTGCACTTAGCTCAACCAACCATTGTTGGGAAATGTTATTCTAACCCTCAAGCACAGTTGGAAGAGACCTCAGGAGGTCATCTAGTCCTACCCCCTGCTCAAAGCAGGACCAACACCAACTAAATCATCCCAGCCAGGGCTTTGTCAAGCCGGGCCTTATAAACCTCTAAGGATGGAGATTCCACCACCTCCCTAGGGAACCCATTCCAGTGCTTCACCACCCTCCTAGGGAAACAGTTTTTCCTAATATCCAACATACACCTCCCCCACTGCAACTTGAGACCATTACTCCTTATTCTGTTATCCGGTACCACTGAGAACAGTCTAGATCCATCCTCTTTGGAACCCCCTTTCAGGTAGTTGAAAGCAGCTATCAAATCCCCCTCATTTTTCTCTTCTGCAGACTAAATAATCCCAGATCCCTCAGCCTCTCCTTGTCAGTCCCCTGCCCCCTAATCATTTTTGTTGCCCTCCCCTAGACTCTCTCCAATTTGTTTCTGTAGTGGGGGGGCCAAAAACTGGACACAATGCTCCAGATGTGGCCTCACCAGTGCTGAATAGAGGGGAATAATCACTTCCCTCGATCTGCTTGTAATGCTCCTACTAATCCAGCCCAATATGACCAGTTACCCATACTGAATGCAGACACAGCAATATTTGATAAATTGGTTACTGTCCATTCAGGTTTCATAGATAATGAAGATGCTCTAAGCGGATGGGAGAGAGCTGTCCCGTCCGTGTATTTAATCCATCTCCCGAGAGGTGGTAGCTATGTCACTGGGGGAAGCTATGTCGGTGGGTGTGCAAGCTGTGGTGTCTACATGTATATATAAAGTTTAATCAAACCCCATTTTTAAAACCACTGTGGTCTGGGAATAGAAAAGGAGCTCTCTGAGGCAGGGCCTGTCCTTCAAAATCCTTAAGATCACTGACTTACCTACACAGTTCTCATGGGGGTATAGCTCAGTGGTAGAGCGTTTGATTGCAAATTAAGTGGTCCTTGGTTCAAATCCAAGTGCCCCTTTACAAGCCTGTTCCTTTAACAAAAATAATTGCATATCCATTTCCATTATGTTCAGGAGTTCCACTGAATAGGGATGCCTGAAATGAATGGACACACTCAATGTTTTCCTGTGCAAATGCATAAAAACCTAGCAACCATGTCCCTCAGCTGAAATCAGTTCCAATCCTCTAAGTGTCTAGTTTATGTTTTCATCAATGAAACAAAGGCACATGAAGACACATTTGCAGGTCCTTGGCCTCCATGGCCAAGGCTCAATGTGTAGAAGAAAAAGAACCACATCCACTTGGGAGGAATGGACTAGTTTGTATTACATTTGGTAAGTAAGTTGCCATTGGGACTGAAAACTCTACTGGAGGTGGACAGGAACCTCTTAGAAAAATAAAATAACCAAGATTTACCAAACTCCCTGTTACACATTCAAACCTCTCTTTGTGCACACAATATACATTGGGGCTCTAATAAATGTCAACCTTCCTTTAACACAGATCATTGTTCCTTGTAACTTTCAGATGCATTCAAATGGCAGCTGTTTAAAGGTCATGTGCTTCTAGTTCATGATCAGGAGCAGAGTCTCTGTAACTTTACCAACCGTAGAGCTGGTTGTGTCTGCATCTAAGTAACTGCAGAGTTAGTGTAGTACCAGATAGTTAATTGCAGTGTCTCACTTTCTGGTCTCATTGATCATTTGGGTAGAAACAGCAATGGTTTGGTGGTTTTTGTTTTTGTTTTCCCTTCATTTTCTCCTAAGGAATGTGTGATCTTGAGCATGTTATTTTAAATTCCCTGTGGGTCAGGAAAATTCCATCTCCTTGAAATAGGTGGGGAAGTGGCCTGTTTGTATAACCTAAAATAAAGGAGCTTTTGTAAAGCAGTTTCTTCTTTAAATATGCTGGGATAAAAATAGTAAATAGTAAATTCCACAGCCAGACACCAGGCCAGGATCAATTAATTACAGAAGAAACAAACATTTGGGAAGTAGATGTAATTTGCCCCCAAACCTTTCTTTGTTCTCATATGCTATCAGGGATTCTCTTCTAGAGGGCAGAGTTAAGGTTATCTGGACATCACTCTGTATTCCCTCTGGAAGGTAAGAGATATTCACAGTCAAAGTTAACTCCGTGTTAACAAAGGTTTTGTTAGTGACAAATAATGAGACTAATCCTCACTGCGGTAATTCCACTGACTTCAATGTACTCTTTCCCCATTTCTAGTTCCAAAAAAATAAGCAAATTAAAACAACCTTGAGAACTAAAATGCTGTGAGAAAGTGGAAATTTTAGTAGCTCAAATAATTCAGTTTCTTCTGTGTCTTATGCGTGTGTAAATGGCACAACACATTAATTTATAAGCACATCTGTCAACTTCTTTAAATATTATGTGGTACATTAACTATATCAAGTGGGTTGTTCAATGCAGTGAGGTTTTCATGCATTGCCCAAAACATATTTTTCATATTATGTAAATGAACACAACTCATTGAACACAAAATTGTGTATTTCATGCTGTGAAGTGTGTCAGTAGCTCAAATTCATCGGTTTATTTTCTCTCTCTCTCTCTGAGAGGCACAACAATGATACTGAAAACGTTCCCTTCTCCTCCAGAACTGCCTTGGAATCACCTTCCCTTTGTAGATTAATCTGCACCTGTGTCTCTACGAGGAAAATATTGTTTCTATGAAAAAAAACAATTTTTTAATTAAAGGGACAGAGACAGAATAGCCACATGATGGTGACACAACATCAGGAATGCAAAGCAACAGGTTCCTGGTTTGCACATTGATGGTGACAAGGGATTGAACTCGACTCCCCTCTTTTCACAGACACATTTGTTTAATTCTCTGAGGTCAAACATAAGTTTAAATGTTGTACTTAGTACTCTGCCTTGTAGCTTCAACAGCCGCAGATGCAAGATGAGTTACTGCAGCCTAGACCTTGTTTCCGTGGTTTTCATCTAAACGTTCAAGCAGCTCACAGTAATGTCCCAAGCTCCCCAAGTCCCATTGACAGCGGAGCTCCTCCTGCACATTGAGCCCAGCAGGTGGTGGGTGAGTTTGTACCCAAATAACTGACAGAGCCAAGCAAAGAGCAAAGAAATGTTTGCTTCAGTCACTTTTCTATTGCTCACTCTCTCTCCCCTTCTCTGATAATGAGCAACGCTAAGCGAAGAAGAGGTTAAAACATGTGCTAGGTGGTGGCTAGGTTTGGATGACAAATTTAAAACCATCACAGCGCCCTCTAGTGTGACACTGCTGACCTTTCACTGACACGTCATTAATAACTGTTTCCCTGAAGTACTTTGCTATGTTTATTTCAATAGCTCCTACACCGATACCTGCTGCCCCTTCTGGATGGTTAATTGCACCCTTCCTGGGAGGAAGATTCAGAACTGCCCAAGGAAACCCCATTGGGTTTCAAGTGCAGCCCAGGCAGGGTGGTGAGGGGACAGCAAAGGGGGCTCAGAGCTTCTCCTTTGTCACAGGGAGGAGGGTCTAGTGGGCTAGAGTAGGGGGGCTAGTAGTCATCACTCCTGAGTTCTATTCCTGGCTGTGGGAGGAGAGGGGTGTCTAGTGGATTAGAGTGAGGGTCTTAAGAGTCAAAGAGAAAACATCTCCCTTTTCAGTTTCAATGCACATTGAACAAGAACATGGCTTCTCTTTTCTAAGGTTCTGATGCCATCGTGTGGCCATTTCATTTCATTTAATTTCTTCTTATTAAAAGGTTTGGGTACTTTGCACAGAAACATTATTTTGTTGGGAGAGATGGAGAAGTGGAAGCTGCATTGATTTAATCCTTTGAAAAATAGATAAGGTTTAAAATATTCCCCAGACAGCTCAGTCCCAACCATCCTCCATAGCTGCTGCCAATGAAGCTCAGTTCTGTCCCACAGCCCCAAGAACTGCTGGGTACAAGTCCTGGGCCTGATGTGAAATAAATGTAGCGGTGACTCTGCCTGCCTAGACTTTTCAGTAGGAAAATTTAGACACAACCACATGTCTGGGGAAGGATATACAGATTTGATGTTCAATTGTTTTTCTCATTTTAAATGTACTTAATCATTTTGATGGCAAAAATATTAGTACGAGACCATGAAAAAAGGAAGAAACCGTGAAAATACCCATGGGAGAAAGGGGGTTTCTGAGACCCAGGGTAGATATGGAGATTTTTATGAAAGGGGGAGAGTCCAAAGTAGGGCCTTTAGCTGAAGCAAAGGGGGAGGTTTTTTGCACAGTTTCATTTTAACCAGCCTCACTTCCCCATTTTAACCAGCCTACTTCCCCACCCCCCCAACATGTGACCTACAGCCTCCCCACTGGCAGAGCCACCTGTGACTCCTGAGACAGCCCCACTGGTCTGGCCCAACTCCCCACTGCAAAAACTGCAGATCCCCCAGCACTCCCTCTCCTAGCTGGATCCCCTGGGAATCAGAGCTCTCCGCAGAACTGCCGTGGTTGCTCTCCTGGGTGTCTGGTCAAGGACGGCTACCGGCTTCTCCTGAGAATGCAGCTGAGAAATGACTCGCCCTTCTCTAGATTCTCGCCTGTGGGCTCTGAGAAGCAGGATGGGGCCTGTATGATAAAGTCCGTGCAACATTCCCCTTTCATCCCAGCCCTGGTATGTCGCCAGGAGCCTGCTGTCCCTGGGTAGCAGCAAAGGATGTTTCCCACCATTCAGGAGACCCCAGCCTGGGACTAAAGTCAGTTTCAGGCTTCTCCTCTCTCCCTTCTTGGAATCAAGATCATGTTTTTACCATGGTTCTTTGCGATTCTTTGCTGTTCAGTCATGGAAACAGTGACCCAATTGCACGGCAGTGAATGTGCTGGGGAAAGCTGGACTTTACAGGCAGGTGGAACTAGTAGATCCTCAAAACACCTAGAGCCCCCACCCCACTTCTGTCACCAGGGTGAGGTGTTGAGCTACTCACAGTGTCCCCCACCACCATGACCTTGCAGCAGGGGATTGCAGCACCCCCCACCCAATGCAGGGGAGGGGGCTGAGTGTATCTCTGCANTCAGAGCTCTCCGCAGAACTGCCGTGGTTGCTCTCCTGGGTGTCTGGTCAAGGACGGCTACCGGCTTCTCCTGAGAATGCAGCTGAGAAATGACTCGCCCTTCTCTAGATTCTCGCCTGTGGGCTCTGAGAAGCAGGATGGGGCCTGTATGATAAAGTCCATGCAACATTCCCCTTTCATCCCAGCCCTGGTATGTCGCCAGGAGCCTGCTGTCCCTGGGTAGCAGCAAAGGATGTTTCCCACCATTCAGGAGACCCCAGCCTGGGACTAAAGTCAGTTTCAGGCTTCTCCTCTCTCCCTTCTTGGAATCAAGATCATGTTTTTACCATGGTTCTTTGCGATTCTTTGCTGTTCAGTCATGGAAACAGTGACCCAATTGCACGGCAGTGAATGTGCTGGGGAAAGCTGGACTTTACAGGCAGGTGGAACTAGTAGATCCTCAAAACACCTAGAGCCCCCACCCCACTTCTGTCACCAGGGTGAGGTGTTGAGCTACTCACAGTGTCCCCCACCACCATGACCTTGCAGCAGGGGATTGCAGCACCCCCCACCCAATGCAGGGGAGGGGGCTGAGTGTATCTCTGCACCCTGAGTCCAGGGCAGGCACTCTCTCTGCCCCACACATCGAATCTGGCCCTGCTGCAAAGTGACCCCTAAGAACCAGCAGCCTCCAGGAGAGCACAATTGGCCCTCAGGGAGGGGAATGGGCTTCTCGTGAACCTTATAGGTCACTGGGTGCTCTGGGAACAGGAGAGCTCTGAGTTTAACCCATCACAAGCACAGCCCATCTGGGGATATAGCACAGTGGTAGAGCGCATGCTTTGCATGTATGAGGCCCTGGGTTTGATCTCCAGGTTCCTTTTTTTCACCCTGCTGCTTTGCTCATGCCCAGCTGGGATGTAGCTCAGCAGTCTCCCTGCAGGAGTTTCAATTCTGCCCAGTGAGGGGCAAGTGCCAATTCCATGGAAGGTCTGTGGGGGTTTCTGCTCCTAAGTCAGCTTGGTACATTTAAGATTCCCACCCGCTGTGCTGCTTGGGACAATGGTAGATGAGACGGGTGAATCCTCCAGCACTGGAGGGAAAGGTCCCATCTGCACAGACTGAGAGTCAAGGAAACAGAGGGGCCGTCAGTGCTCAGAGAGGAGAGAGGTCAGTGATTTACACCCACCAGGGGACACTGTCCTTTTGAGGTGAGTGCAGCTTGCTTGGGATGGTGCTGACGATGGATAGAAAAAAGGCTGGAGTCAATGACAGATGAGACCATAGAAGGGGAAGGGGAATGGCAGCTCCACAGAAGGTCCTGGGTGCTCAGATGCCCCAGTTATTGCACCCTGGCCTGTCGCAGAGAGAGAAAAGACCCAGCGGGACCCAGCCCCCTACAGTGATCCCATGGACAAGAACCCGGTCGGGAGTGGGGTGAAGGTTCCCTCTGGGCAAAGGGGAGCTGAAATCCCTCAGTGTCCTGGAATTTAAGTCATGCAAGCTTCAAACCCTGCGCGGGTGTGGGCTGAGGCGCATCAGCAGAAGGTTGGGCTGGACAGGGGCGGCAGGTTTTTACAATTTTTGGTGGTGCCCATAATGGGACCAAGTCCTGCCACCCCCCGCCTCCCCCCCCCACCTGCCTAAGGCTCTGGGAGGGAGTTTGGGTGTGGGAGTGAGAGGGATTGGGCTCTGGGAGAGAGTTTGGGGGCAGGGTCTGGGCTCAGTCAGGGGGTTGGGGTGCAGCAGGGGGTGCGGGGGCAGGCTCTTGGAGGGAGTTTGGGTGTGGGGTCTGGGTTGGGGCAGGGGGTTGGGGGTGCAGCATTTACTTCGGGCATCTCCTTAATTTATTCTTTAATCTAGTCCAGGGGTAGGCAACCTATGGCACACGTGCCGAAGGCGGCACACGAGCTGATTTTCAGCGGCACTCACACTGCCCTGGTCCTGGCCACCGGTCCGGGGGGCTCTGCATTTTAATTTAATTTTAAATGAAGCTTCTTAAACATTTTAAAAATCTTATTTACTTGACATACAACAATAGTTTAGTTCTATATTATAGACTTATAGAAAGAGACCTTCTAAAAACGTTAAAATGTATGACTGGCACGCGAAACCTTAAATTAGAGTGAATAAATGAAGACTCGGCACCCCACTTCTGAAAGGTTGCCGACCCCTGATCTAGTCTTTAAAATGAATTTACTTTTTCTCACCACTTTTAAATTAAGCCTAAAACACACTTTAATTGAATTTTTGTGATAAGCAGAAAAGGGTTTTTAATAGTTACTGTTGAATACTGGGGGTGCGAAGACATTTGTCAATATCACTTTTCACAGCAGAGTTTCCTCCATTGGCACCCTCACTGCTGCGCTGCTGCTGCCTGCAGAGCTGGGGGCTTGTGACCCCCACATAATAACCTCCCCCCCCCCCAAGTGCCTGTAACCCCCAGCCTGAGAACTGCTGGGCTGCCCCCTTCCCCCTCTGGCTGGGACACGATCCCTGTCCGGTCCCCGGGGGCACGTGCTCTCCTGGAGCTGGATCGGCCCCTCCTGAGGGGAGCCAGAGCCGGGGGTCAGTGGGGCCAGCAGCGCTGGGAGCCACAGACGCAGGGGAGCAGAGATGGGCTGAGGAGGGGCCGCTTGTGCAGAGTCACTTCCCTGCCCGCCCCCAGCGCTGCCCCCCGGCTCTCTCCATCCCCCGGGGGCCCGGCTCAGCAGAGCCCGGGGCTGTCCTGGGGGGCGAGTCCCAGCCGCTGCAGCCAGCCCCGGCGGGGGGGGGTTTGCAGGCACAGGAAGGGGCTGGAGCAGCTGGGAGCGGGGGGTGCCGGGAGGAAGGAGGCAGGAGCCGGGAGAACAAAGAACCGAGAGACTCAGACCCCGGGCAGCTCCGGAGAGACCAGACGCTGCTGCCTCCATCGGGACCTGGGAGCTGAGCAGCTGCTGCTTCCCCAGGGGTCCGTGCTGGGGGGAGCCCGTCATTAACCCCTCCGTGCCCGGCCGGGGGGGACCTGCTCCGGCTAGAAATCGCCCCGGACTCTGCCGACGGCAGCTCCCGAGCGGAGACTCCAGGTGACTGAGACCCTGGGGCCGGGCAGGTACCTGACTCTGCACAGCCCCCCCCCCCCCATCTCTGCTCCCCGGGGGTCCGGGGGCCCGAGCTGCTGCATCATTAAGGCCAGAAGGATCCTTCTACCCGCGAGTCTGACCCGCTCCCACTGGCTCTGTTGTGTCCAGTAAGGTGTGTGGATAAAGCAGGTCCTGACTGGTGCCCCCTTCCCCGCCCGTGCAGAGCCGGGCCAGCCACGGGAGAGAGAAAGCCCCCAAGAGTGGGATGGTGACCACGTCTCCCATCCAGGGGGGTAGGGTGCTAGTAAAGAGCAGGAAGGGATGGAAGAGGGTGTCAGGAGAAATTAGAGGGGGGGGGCAGATGTCCAGATCTCTGACCCCCCCAGGCACACTCACTGCAGCATCCCTGCACAGGGTCACTGTCCTGTGAACAAGGTGAGGAGCGGAGAGAGGAAAAACCAGCCCCTGACTCTCCCTGTTCCCCCTGCTGCAGGAGTGTGCTGCCCTGGGGACAGTGTCAGGGGGAACCCCCCCAAAGGGGCTCCTTTGGTTCTGGTCTTTTCCAGGGTTTGATTCAGACTCGATTCCTGGGAGGGTTTGAACATGTCTCTGTGGGTTTAGTCCTGGTTGCGGGGAAGGGGGACAGGGGCAAGGTCTGTGCTGCATTATGGGGACTGAGCATGTTCCCAGCATGGCAGAATCTACAATCTCTGTCTGCAGGGAAAGAGCCTGGGGGAAGCGTGATGAGAAATGAACTAAAGCCTGTTCTGAAACCTCCACAACTGCCCTTCTTGCCCTGCCAGGCTGCAGAATGACGCCCAGGTCTCGCTCCAGCTCGTCCCATCCTCCCACGGGACAGGGAAGAGAAATGGCTGCAGTGGAGCCAGCTCAGGTAGGGGTTATTTCTGGTGGGTTCCTGCTGGAGGGGGAGGGGCAGTAAATACTGACGAGGTGGCAACTTCTAGGGAGTTAGGTCTGGAGGGGGCAGGGAATACCCTGGGTGAGGAAAGGGAGGGGGACAGAGTGTGACAAACCCGCTGGGACTTGTTTAACATGGGCCTAGCTCCTTGAGACAAATGTTTGGGTGTTGGGGCAGAAAATTCCCTAATTTGTTAAACAGGAAACAGAGAAACCAACTCTCTGGGCAGGGTGGGGAAAAGTGACCAGACTTCCAATGCTGAACCCTCAGCCTGCTAGCCAGAGACTGGTGAGACATGGAAAGGGGGGACCCACCAGGGAGGTGTAGGGAAGATGCCCCAGCCCCTCACATCCAGCTGCTGGCAGTGGGGAGGGTGTTGGGATTCCTACCATGGGGCTGTGCCTGGACCCTACTGGGGGCTCCATCTCCTGTATCAGCCTCTGGCTAGTAGGTGTGTGATGGATCTGCTGGGAGAGACAAGGGGCTCTCACTTTGTCCCCTCACCCTGATGCCTCCTGACTGCGCTCAGCAGTGTGGGGATTGGACTCTGACTGTCTCTCTCTCAGAGCGTCCATTTGATTGGCTGATTTCCCCCATGAATAGTGGGGTTGTGACTGGAGCAGCAGGTACTGAGTGTTGGACTCTTGCTCTTTCAGGGGCCGGTGACCTTCGAGGCGGTGGCTGTGTATTTCACCAAGGGGGAATGGGCTCTGCTGGACCCCTCTCAGAGAGCCCTCTACAAAGACGTCTTGCAGGAGAACTACGAGAATGTGACCTCGCTGGGTAAGGATTCCCGTCCCCTCGGTTCTTAGAAGGGGAAATG
>QXTE01001027.1:0-18101 GCA_003942145.1 Platysternon megacephalum
TGCTTTATGTTAGCAAAGTCTTGACCATTACTTCAGTTCAGGCCTCATACTGGGCCTTTTTCAGGGCCTTCACTTACTACAGTACGTATTTTTCGTACTGTATAACATGGCCCCTAAACGCAAGGCACCTACTTCATCTGGTGCTCAACCAAAGAAACAGCGATCTGTTCCAACGCTGGAGGAAAAACTGGCTGTGTTGGACTTATTGAGAGATGGTATGTCCATCGCCAATGTGGCGCATAAATACAGCCGCAACGAATCTAGCATCCGTGCCATCAAGATTCTCGAGAGAGAAATTCGTCAAGCCGTGGCATCAAGTGCTCCAGTAACTGCTAAGGTGACGAGCCAAGTGCGTGATAAGACTTTAGTGAAAACTGAAAAGGCATTAAACTTATGGCTGGAAGACATGAACCGTAAACGTGTGCCTATCGATGGCAACATGTTGCGAGAAAAGGCTCTTAGCACCTATGCGCTGTTGAAACCTCCCACCGAAGAGGGACAGCCTTCTGATAAGAAGGAATTCAAAGCCAGCCAAGGTTGGCTTAACAGTTTTAGGAATCGCTTCAACCTCAAAAATGTGCAGACTACTGGTGAAGCTGCATCTGCCAATGAGGAGGCAGCAAAAGCCTACCCCAAACAATTAAAGAAAATCATAGAGGAAAGGGGCTATCTTCCAGAAAAAGTTTTTAATGCTGATGAGACTGGGCTCTTCTGGAAAAAAATGCCCACCCGCACTTACATTTCGAAATCAGAAAGACAAGCCCCTGGCTTCAAAGCAGCTAAAGACCGTGTGACTGTGTTGCTTTGTGGCAATGCGGCTGGGCATTTAATAAAGCCAGGCTTGCTCTACAGGGCTGCAAATCCCCGTGCCCTAAAAGGCAAGAACAAAAATCTCCTGCCTGTGTTCTGGCAATCAAATAAAAGGGCTTGGGTGACGGCAGCATTATTTCTGGATTGGTTCCACAAGTGTTTCATTCTGGAGGTCAAGCAGTACCTTGAAGAGAAAGGACTTGACTTTAAAGTGTTGCTGATCATAGACAATGCTCCTGGCCACCCTGCGGCACTCCGGTTTGCGCATAACGACGTTAAAGTCGTTTTTCTCCCCCCCCAATACCACCTCCATCCTCTCGACCAAGGCGTCATTAGCTGTTTCAAGGCCACGTACACAAGGCTTACATTCTCACGGATCCTTACCGCTATGGATGCTGATCCTGATGTTAATGTGATGGAGTGTTGGAAGTCCTTCAACATTGCTGATTGCATCACTTATATTAAACAGGCAATGGATGCAATCAAGCCTGAAACAGTCAATGCATGTTGGCGAAACCTATGGGAAGACTGTGTGAATGATTTTAAAGGTTTCCCGACCATTGACAAAGAAGTGCAACTCATTGTTCAGGTGGCCAGGCAAGTGGGTGGTGATGGCTTCGTCGACATCCTCGAGGAAGAAATTGAGGAATTAATTGAGGGCCATAGAGAAACATTGACTAACGAAGAGTTAGAGGAACTGATAAAATCGTCTACAGAAGACGAAGATGATGACGAACAGGAAGAGCCAGCAACTTGGAATCTTCATAAATTTTCTGAAGTGTTCCAAGCAGCGAAACACTTGAATGATTTAATTTCTGAATATGATCCTTCTATGGAACGAAGCCTCAAAATCACACGGAGTATTACGGATGATTTGAGACCGTACCAAGAAATGTTTGAGGAGCTCAAGAGACAACAGCGACAGTTGCCAATCACCATGTTTTTAAAGAAAAAACAACCAGCAGAGCCTACACAATCAACTTCTCGAGCTGAACCAGAGCCAACCACTTCGTCTACAACTCGCTCTCCGTCACCCAAGCCTGGCCCATCGTCTCCTGGATCGACATCAAGCCCTGACGACTCAATAATAGTGTTGTCAGGGGAAGAGGAAGACTAATCATTCGAGTGTGTACAGTACAAGACTAGCAAGAATATCCAGGGTGACTGGTGACTGTTCAGGTTTACAGTACTGTACTGTTTTCATTTTTTATTCTTTCATTCTTCTGTCTCTCTGTTATGTTATTAAAAATACTGTAAAATGATATTTTGCATATGTAGTCTTTATTATATACTGTACTGTACATTCCTGTATACAATACATAGTACTGTACAGGGTGGTATACACAAAATTGTACTTTATGGGTGATTTAAGGGATTTTCAAGGGTCATTTTGGCTATACGCGGTTTTCGCTTTACGCGCTGACCGCGGAACGTAACCCCAGCGTAAGATGCGACAGACCTGTATTACATCAATACTATTAGCTGCAACCAAACTTTTCATCTCCTCCAATAAGGATATCCAGTTAGTTTGATAGGATCTATTTTCTCTAAATCTTTGTTCATGGGTACTAATTATATTATCCTCCTTTAATTCTTTATTATTAAAATCCAGTATCGGCTGCTCCATTATCTTGCCCAGTATCGATGTCAGACTGACACTCTTGTAATTAGCTGGGTCATCTCTTTTACACTTTTTAAATATTGGGGNAACTGTTCAGGTTTACAGTACTGTACTGTTTTCATTTTTTATTCTTTAATTCTTCTGTCTCTCTGTTATGTTATTAAAAATACTGTAAAATGATACTTTGCATATGTAGTCTTTATTATATACTGTACATTCCTGTATACAATACATAGTACTGTACAGGGTGGTATACACAAAATTGTACTTTATGGGTGATTTAAGGGATTTTCAAGGGTCATTTTGGCTATACGCGGTTTTCGCTTTACGCGCTGACCGCGGAACGTAACCCCAGCGTAAGATGCGACAGACCTGTATTACATCAATACTATTAGCTGCAACCAAACTTTTCATCTCCTCCAATAAGGATATCCAGTTAGTTTGATAGGATCTATTTTCTCTAAATCTTTGTTCATGGGTACTAATTATATTATCCTCCTTTAATTCTTTATTATTAAAATCCAGTATCGGCTGCTCCATTATCTTGCCCAGTATCGATGTCAGACTGACACTCTTGTAATTAGCTGGGTCATCTCTTTTACACTTTTTAAATATTGGGGCTGCATTAGCTTTATTCCAGTCTTCTGGAATTTCCCCAGTGTTCCAAGTCCTAATTAAAATGAACATTAACAGTCCAGCACGCTCCTCCACCAGGCCTTTTAAAACTCTTGGATACAAGTTATCTGGACCTGCTGATTTAAACATGTCTAACTTTAATAGCTGCTGTGAACGTCCTTGTGAGTTCTTGTTGGAATGGAAAGAGTGTCGTTGTCAACATCTTATGATATGAGTACAACATCTGTTTTTCTCCAAATCCAGGAGAGAAATATTTATTGAACACTTTTACCTCTTCTGCATAATTTTGGATAATTCTGCCATTTCCATCTAGTAATTTACCACTACCATTGTTAGGATTAATTTTGTACTTAATATACTTTTAAAAACTTCCTTCTTATTGTCATTGATTGGTCATTGATTTCTGATAGCCAGTCTTCTACAATTCTGACCTTTTCACTTATATTCTTTACTATTGACTTCCCCTTTATTCCATATATTTTATTTGGAGTGTGTTGGGATTCCTGCCAGAGCACCAGCAGGGTCCAGAGACAGCCCTATCTCCTATATCAAGCTCTAGCTAGTAGGTATGTGATAAATGTGAAGACCCTGCCTCCATCTGTCAGCTGGGAGACACAAAGGTTCTCTCTCTCCACCCTCTGATGCCTTCTGGCTCCTCTAAGCAAGGAGGGGTGGGACTCTGTTAACATGTGCCTCCCGGAGCTTCCATTTACCTGGTGTTGCTGTTCCGTGAATAGTGGGGTTGTGAGTGGGGCAGCAGGTACTGAGTGTTGGACTCTTACTCTTTCAGGGGCCGGTGACTTTCGAGGAGGTGGCTGTGTATTTCACCAGGGAAGAGGGGGCTCTGCTGGACCCCACTCAGAGAGCCCTCTACAGGGATGTCATGCAGGAGAACTATGAGACGGTGGTCTTGCTGGGTAAGGAGTCCTGTCCCCTCTGTTATTAGAAGCTGTGGGGTCTCTAAAGAACCTGAGTAGTAATAACTTTATGCCTTTATTCGTCATACAAGTTTTGACAAGTTTACTTTCCCCCATTTATTTAGTTTATCTCCCACCCACTAGAATAATATTTGGACATGTGCCTTTTTGGTGCCGTCAGTCATTTTAAAATTGCATTTAATTTATCCTTATTGGATACATTAATAACTAGAGCTTTCATGCCTTTTCCTCATTTTAAGAAGAAAATATGCCACCTGTAGAATTCTAAATTGAATAAATAGGTCGATGACTGATGCATGGCTTGTGTGACTGTCAGATGAGCTCATCTTTTGAGAGGAGAGTGCACAGAAAAGGACCTAGGGGTTACGGTGGACGAGAAGCTGGATATGAGTCGACAGTGTGCCCTTGTTGCCAAGAAGGCTAATGGCATTTTGGGCTGTATAAGTAGGGGCATTGCCAGCAGATCGAGGGATGTGATCGTTCCCCTCTATTCGACATTGGTGAGGCCTCACCTGGAGTACTGTGTCCAGTTTTGGGCCCCACACTACAAGAAGGATGTGGAAAAATTGGAAAGAGTCCAGCGGAGGGCAACAAAAATGATTAGGGGGCTGGAGCACATGAGTTATGAGGAGAGGCTGAGGGAACTGGGATTGTTTAGTCTGCAGAAGAGAAGAATGAGGGGGGATTTGATAGCTGCTTTCAACTACCTGAAAGGGGGTTCCAAAGAGGATGGATCTAGACTGTTCTCAGTGGTACCAGATGACAGAACAAGGAGTAATGGTCTCAAGTTGCAGTGGGGGAGGTTTAGATTGGATATTAGGAAAAACTTTTTCACTAGGAGGGTGGTGAAGCACTGGAATGGGTTACCTAGGGAGGTGGTGGAATCTCCTTCCTTAGAGGTTTTTAAGGTCAGGCTTGACAAAGCCCTGGCTGGGATGATTTAGTTGGGATTAGGTCCTGCTTTGAGCAGGGGGTTGGACTCCCTGGTCGCTTGTGCGCTGCTTTATAAAGCCCTGGCCTGTGTGAATGCCCCGCCCACTGATTAAGGCTCAGCCAATTACCAGAGGCTTCTAGCTTTCAGACCTTCCTTTGAAGCTCACAGCTTCCAACTGCCAGCCACAACATGCGGTCCTTCAAACAAACAAACATCGCCCCCTCATCAGTTCTCGTGGGAATCCCTCATCAGTTACAAAGTGTATTAAAACCTTCCTCTAAGGCTTACCTCTTGGTTATCAGGTTATGTCAGTTTTCTTAAAGGCCTTTCCCTTCACCCTCCCACTTCCCTGGTTCTTGTCACGCAGACCGCAAGCAGCAAAAGACCAGAAGTCTGAAGGGCAGATAATGCAATGTTTATAGGGGTCATTTCCAAGCAAGCATATTCCGAAGTCCATTACACCAGTCGGGCTTATCTCTATACGCCCAGAGAGTCTGTTCCCCAGTGTTCCCTTCCCAGCTCTGAGACCACGGAGCATATACCCTGCGTCCCCCTTCACAGCTCTGATGCTGCAGAGCCTTGCCTGTGTCCCTGTTCCCGTTCCCCCCATTAATAAACCTGATTCCAATTTCCCTTCCCCCTCCTGTTTGACCCCAGTTTATATAGTCATATTCTCAGCTATACCTTAACCAATCATTTTACTGAAATTTAACTTACCAATTCTAACATATTGTAACATAATTCTCTAACCAATTATATCCTACTACCCTAATTAACTTACATCTAGCAAAATTAATTATACAGCAGGCAGAAACAATTAGAGAACCAGACAGATTAACATTAGAAAAGTGGTGGCCATAAAGATAAAAGAATACAGAAATGAGGGTACCACAACCATTGATAAGTGTCTGTCTTCTCTATTCAGATTGTAAATCTACTATTCTGTGTTTGTACTTCTCCTAGCCCAATGGGGACTCACTGTTAGTTGGTCCTTAGGCACTAAGGTAATTAATATGATTCATAATAATAACAACTCTCCTGGCACTTTGAGCAAAGGAAGTTGGCCTTGGGATATTACTGCTTAAAAATGAGCTGGGCTTAAAATCATGGAATATTCTTTGTGACCAGTATCCCACAAATTCCCCTGACCTCCCTTGTTTTCTTTGCCTTGAGCAGGGTTACCAATTTCCAAACCTGATGTGATCTCGCAGCTGGAACAAGGGGAAGAGCCGTGGGTCCCAGACCTCTACGGCTCTGAGAAAAAAGGGCTCCCGAGAGCTGCCTGCACAGGTAAGGAATTGGTTAAATTAACTCAAAAACTGTCCATGAATACAGGAAACATTTGGGATGCCCTACAAAGACCTTGTGAGCTCTCCCAAGTTCAGGATTGTTCCCTACAGATGTGGAATCATTAGGCAGAGGTCACTCATGGCTTCCCTCCTATCCTGACTGAAAACTGGCAGCAGATCCCTCTCTGATCTCACTTTCCCTTGACTGTTCTGGTGAGATGCGGACCAAAACTGATCCCTTCCTCTCTCCTCTGGGGAAGGGTTTGGGGAAAATCAGCTCCTGATAGGTTTGATCTCTCCCGCACATATTTTGGTTTGTTCCTCCCTTTTTCGATTCCTGTTTCTGAGATTTCCTTTCTCTCTGGCACAGAGAGTGACCTATATCTGGATTCTCTCTGTCTCCCATCAGGTGTTGGGATGGTGAGTGAGAATGAGGAGAATCCCCAGCAGGAAGATGCTGAGCAAGTAGAACCACATGGGACGTTATCAGGAAGATCCAAAGGGAATGTTTCCGGGAGTTCTGCACTCCCAGAAAAAGCAAAAGCCTGTGAGACTCAGCAGAGGCCAGAGGAAAACTTCAGTAGCCACTCAGACCTTATTACACACGAGAGAATCAACTTGGAAGAGACGCGCTACACATGCCACGAGTATGGGAAAAGCTTCAATGGGAGCTCAGACCTTTTCACATATCAGGGAATCCACAGAGGGGAGAGACCCTACATGTGCTCTGAGTGTGGGAAATGCTTCAATCGGAGCTCACACCTTATCTCACATCAGACAGTCCACACGGGTGAGAAACCTTATGCATGCTGTGAGTGTGGGAAACGCTTCAATCGGAGCTCATACCTTAACACACATAGGAGAATCCACACGGGTGAGAAACCTTATGCATGCTGTGAGTGTGGGAAACGCTTCAGTTGGAGCTATGCCCTTATCGCACATCAGAGAATCCACACAGGCGAGACACCCTACACATGCTCTGAGTGTGGGAAAAGCTTTAATCGGAACTCACAGCTTATCACACATCGTAGAATCCACACAGGAGAGAAACCCTACACGTGCTCTGAGTGCGGGAAATGCTTCAGTCGGACGTCAGCCCTTATCACACATCGGAGAATCCACACAGGAGAGACGCCCTACACATGCTCTGAATGTGGGAAAAGCTTCAATCAGAGCTCAAACCTTATCACACATCGGAGAATCCACACCGAAGAGATGCCCTACACATGCTCGGAATGCGGGAAAAGCTTCAAACAGAGCTCTAGCCTGAGCAGACATCAGAGAATCCACACAGGAGAGAGACCCTACACGTGCTCTGAGTGTGGGAAAAACTTCATTGAGCGCTCAGACCTTGTCAGACATCGTAGAATCCACAGTGGAGAGAGACCCTACACATGCTCTGCGTGTGGGAAAAGCTTCAATCAGAGGTCATTCCCTATTAGACATCAGCAAATCCAAATGGGAGAGAACTGTAAGGAATGCCTTGATTAGGGCTGGCCAAAGATTTGTTTTTTCAAAAAAATCACATTTGCTAATTCCAATATAGTGATCTTTGCACCATCTTCACCGAGTTCTCTCCGCTTCCCCAGATGAGTTGCCTGGTTCTGCCTTTTGCAGCTCACCCTTCGTTGGGGTCAGTCCTGTGATCTTTTCTATCAACTCCTTTCCTTTTGAGTCGTAGGAGCCAGGAATGTTCATCTCTCTTCCACCTGGAGCTGAGGGTTGATCCCAACAAGCTACACTGAGGCAAAAACTCCCTGTGCCTGACATCCACTAGGACTGTACATGGCATTGGCTGCTCAAGTTAGTGATCTCGGTGTAAAAAGACAATTCTAGTTGTAGTGCAGATGCAGCCCAGGTGCAGTGGTTGGCATTAGCTTCCCCCTTGACCTGACCTAAACTCCATCACTTTTCCTAGTCTAAACAAACCCTGAGCATCACGGTTCTACTGTTCCCCCATTTCAAAGCAATTGCTAGTCATCAAGTTTCCCCTTCGGGAACAAATTGTTTCATTCCCAGTTGCTCTGATGTTGCTCCAGGTTGTGCTGGAGAGCAGATATTTTTATTACCATTTTCGTCACTTAAAATATATTGAACTATAACAAAGAGGAGGAAGAGGGCAGGGATAGGGAAAAATGTCACTTCACCGGCTGTAACAACAGAAGAAGTTAGGGTAAGTCAGAGGGATTCCCATATTCCCCATCACCATCCCAACCCCCCTGTTGTTCAGTTGGTTAGGTCCAATATTTTTTCTAAAGGGCTGGGAAGAGGATTCTGTAGTAAATGACATGTAAATAGGCAAAATACCCATACATTTGGCTCCCAAAGCAGTTCTGGCCCAGGCCCTGCAGGAGGTCACTCATAGAATCATAGAACTTAAGATCAGAAGGGACCATTATGATCATCTAGTCTGACCTCCTGCATGATGCAGGCCACAAGAGTTGACCCCCCCACTCCTGAAATAACTCTCACCCTTGACTCAGCTGGTGAAGTCCCCAAATCATGATTTAACGACTTCAAGGTATCGCCTTCCTAATCAGGTGCATGTTGCCTATTATTTGGGAAATGCAATCCCTTTCTGGGTAGAGATGGGAAAAATGGAAGTGACATTTCTGTTCAGCTCACCCCTGGGAGATGCTGCTGCAAATGTGTAGAAAGTGGAATCTGTATTGAATGTGGTATAGCTGCAGAAAGATACCCCTTTTTAATAGATACCTGACATTTGTTGTTTTACAGGGATTCTAAACCGCACCTGAATTTAGTCCCTAATTTAAATCTGTGCCACCAGATTAAAGAAATAAAAAGGCATATTTGGGGGAGTTATACTTCACTATCGCTACTGATATGTTGTGTGGTTGGTGAAGAATTCTACGCCAGAGACTTGGAGTCATTTTATACTTAAGGTCAAAGATTTGACAAGAACTCGGGTAGAAATTGCAGGTACTAGTGGTTGATTTTCACCCCAGAGATGGAAGCTATGGTGACCTGTGGCCCAGGTAAACTATTTTTAGAATGCTGCTCCTAGTTAAGTGGCATTGGTCACACTCCTAAAGGATGCCATGATTAAATTGGGAACAACTGTCCTTTACCATTTGGATCCAAAGGTTCATGAAGCACAGAGAGAAACAGCTGATTCCTTCAGAGCCATTCCATGCCTATGGGTCCCAATCTGGCTGCCTTGTTGGACAAGAAGCACTTCCATGCTGGACAAATGATGGTAGCCAATGAGGGATGTTAGAAGAAGGAGCAGGCTGACCCAGAGGCGGATTTGAGTAGATGGGCTTCTTTACTGCGGTACTTGTTCCCCTGGCCCCAATTGTCCAGTAAGCAGTGAATTAGTTACAGCACTCTTTTTTTTTTTTTTTTTTTAGGTTAGTATGTACACGCCTACATTCATTACAACACCCCAAGAACCCTTATTAAATAATAGAAACACCCGCTGTTAGTAAACCCACCTCTATCTATTGTTCATAGCCTTACACATACTTTTACGTTGAAAATACAACAATTTGTTGCCCGACCCCTTAAATTCCTTGGGAATTTTGAAAATCCCCTTCCTGTTTGCTCGGTGACGCATGCAGTGGTCTCAGCGCATCTTTCCAGGTGACCATGCCTGCTCCACGCACCAGGCGATCCCCCGCTTGGAGCAATGCCGAGCTGCTGAACCTCATCAGCATTTGTGGAGAGGAGCCTGTCCAGTCTCAGCTGTGCTCCAGCCATAGGAATTATGATACCTACAGACAGATTTCACGATGCATGAGAGAAAGGGGCCATGACCAGGACACACTGCAGTGTAGGATCAAAATGAAGGAGCTGCGGAACGCCTACCACAAGGCGCGGGAGGCAAAACGCCGCTCCGGTGCTGCACCCACAAGCTCCCGTTTCTACAAAGAGCTGGACGCAATACTCCATGGTGACCCCACCTCCACTGCGAAGGCCACTGTGGATACTTCAGTGGCTCACGTGCCAGTTGAGAGTGGACCAAGCCAGGAGGACTAAATCTTGGATGATGATGTGGAGGTGGAGGAGGACCGAGAGGCAGAGGACGACTTGGAGATCAGAGATGCAGCCAGGAGTTCTTATCTACTCCGGAGGAGGTTAGCCAGTCACAGCTGTCGGAGCTTGGCGAAGTGCAAACAGGAGAGGAGGCCCTTGGTAAGTGGCTTTGATCTGGGGAATCACTGAAGTCAGTTGTTGGGCACAGGAGGGTTGCAGAAAGCAGGCTTGTGTCTGTATGATGCGCGTACCACCATGTGCCTAGTCTGAGCAGTGGAACAGGGTGTTGATTGACTCCCTCACTTCACGGGAATCTGCTCCAGAGATCTCCATGAAACTCTCATGGAGATACAGGGCAATCCACTGCTGCAGGATCTTTGGCAGAGTTGCTTTGTTTCTTGCCCCATTAAGGGTAATTTTCCCGCGCCACTCTGGCGTCACCGGGGGGACGGGGGGCGGAGACCATTGCTGCACACAGGCGAGTCGCATAAGGGCCAGGGCGGACGCCGCAGTCTTGGAGAAGACCCTCCCTTGATTCCCTGCTCACCCTCAGCAGTGAGATATCTTAAATAAATAAATATAAATATATGGAGATATACCTATCTCATAGAGCTGGAAGGGACCCTGAAGGGTCATCGAGTCCAGCCCCCTGCCTTCACTAGCAGGACCAATTTTGCCCCAGATCCCTAAGTGGCCCCCTCAAGGATTGAACTCACAACCCTGGGTTTAGCAGGCCAATGCTCAAACCACTGAGCTATCCCTCCCCCCTTTCATTCTTCCGTAATGAAAACAACCTGTGGAAAATATGGGCACAGGAATGATTATAAGCCCCCCCCCTACAGTGCTGTCTCTCCCCAAGAGTCACGTGCCCCCTGTACAGTACGGTCCTGGACAGTGATTTCCCCTTCCCCTGCTGTTACCATTTTGGGGGTCTGGTGGCTCATGTGTTCTTGGCTGAGGACAGCCGGTTAGTGATGGGTATGTGCATAGTGGCAGTGTTTTAAATCACTGCATCAATGGTCTGTGTGTTGCAAACAATACTGCTTCTGTAAAATGTTGCATTTTGGCTTCACAGATTGACCTTGAGAGCCCAGCCTCCCTCTTTGTTATTGGCGGCTGAATGGCTGTTCAGAATTAGAAAGCAGACATGAAGAACTAAAGAGAACTTTCTGCATGATGTCATGAGGCACTCCATGGCCGAAAGACCAGCATTGAAGGAGTGGCGGGACAGCGAGAAGAGGGACTGAAAGGAGAACGCGGTGCACCAGAACGAAGCCATGTAGCGGCGCTCAAACATTATGGAGCGCCAAGCAGACACGCTGCAGGCGCTACTAGCACTGCAAACCAAGCAGCTCCGTACCCGCCCTCCCCTGCAGCCGCTGTCGCAAACCTCTTTCCCATACGCCCCCCTGACACCGCCAGCACACTCGTATCAACCTCCTGGCTCCAGTCTCTACCCGCTGCATTGCCCTCCTGACCCATCACAGTCCAGCACTGTGTTCTCCCGGCATCCCCTGCACTCCACACCCGTCCCTCTGCAGTATATTCCTGGTGAAGTACAGTACTCACTGCACTGTTCTCCAAAGGATAAGGTTGGATATGATACCTGGACATACACAAATCTCTAACCGTCCCGGGACCTCACCTCCTCATGGGACCCTCCCTTCCCCCATCCCCCACAGTGCTGATGTGTTTTTCTTTTTTGTTTGTTTCTCTCTCCTCTAGTGGTTGCTTTTTAATAAAAGAATAGTTTTGGTTTGAAAGCAATCTTCATTTCATTAATTGAAAGCAAACAGAGCCCTGCCAAGCAGCAGCCAGTTTTCTTAAGCCTTCATAGTGCATCGTCTGCACCAATCACAATCACCTCCTAACATTACAAGCACTGCACTCCCATGCATAGTAATAAATATTAGTAATTTTCAGCTTCAAATTGCTGCCTTAAGGCATCCCTGATCCTTATAGCTCTGCTCTGCGCCATTCTAATAGCCCTGGTCTCTGGCTGTTCAAATTCAGCCTCCTGGTGCTGAGCCTCAGTGGTCCAGCCCTGAGTGAAGCTTTCACCCTTCCCTTCACAAATGTTATGGAGCGTACAGCACGTGGCTATAAGCATAGGAATATTGTCATTGGCCAGGTCTAGCCTTCCATCTAGGCAGCGCGAGCGGGCCTTTAAATGGCCAAAAGCACACTCAACTGTCATTCTGAACTTGCTCAGTCTGTTGTTGAACCGCTCCTTGCTGCTGTCAAGGTGCCCCGTGTATGGCTTCATAAGCCACAGCATTAAGGGGCAGGCAGGGTCTCTCAGGATCACAATGGGCATTTCGACTTCCCCTACGGTGATCTTCTGATCCGGGAAGAGAGTCCCTGCTTCCAGCTTCCTGAACAGGCCAGTGTTCTGAAAGGTGCATGCATCATGCCCCTTTTCGGACCAGCCTGCGTTAATGTCCATGAAATGCTCACGTTGATCCACAAATAACTGGAGAACCATAGAAAAATACACCTTGTGATTAATGTACTCGCCGGCTAGGTAGTCTGGTGCCAGAATTGGAATATGTGTGTGCCATCTGTCCCACTCCGCAGTTAGGGAAGCCCATTTGTGCAAAGCCATCCACAATGGCAACGATGTTGCCCAGAATCAGGGCCTTTCAGCACAGGATGCAATTAATGCCCTGCACACTTTTGTCAACATGCATCCAACAGCTGACTTTCCCACTCCAAACTGGTTAGCGACTGATTGGTAGCAGTCTGGAGTAGCCAGCTTCCAGAGTGCAATTGCCATGCGCTTCTCCAATGACAGGGCAGCTCTCATTCTTGTGTCCTTGTGCCACAGGGCTGGGGCAAGCTCATCACACAGTCCCTTGAATGTGGCTTTCCTCATCCAAAAGCTCTGCAGCCACTGCTCCTCATCCCAGATGTGCATGACGATGTGATCCCACCACTCAGTGTTCGTTTCCTGAGCCCAAAAGTGGCATTCCACTGTGGTCAGCTCCTCCATGAATGACACAAGCAATCTCGTGTCACAGCTACTTTGCATGGCGAGATCAATGTCGAACTCTTGCCTTTATAGTTTAAGGAATAATTCCACTGCCACTCGTGATGTGTTAGTAAGAGCGAGCAGCATATTGGTCAACAGTGTGGGATCCATTCCCGCAGCCCGAAGAGGCAGAATGCACAGTACACAAACCATTGAAAGATGGCGCCAAATGTGAACGGAACCCCAGGGATTTCTGGGATGCGAAGCAATGCATCATGGGGCATTGGGACAGGACCCGGGATGCCCCGTGAGCCCCTCTGCCTTCCCACAACTCTTAGCGGCATAAGAGGAAGAGATGCTCAGTGGGATACTGAGTGCACTGCTCTGAATACCGCTGCAAGTGCCACAAGTGTGAACACGCTATTGTGCAGGCAGCTGACAGTGTGAACACACAATAGCACTCAGTGCTCTCTGAGTGGCACTGTAACTTCATGATGACTTCAAGCCCGGGCATTGTGATTATTTACCAGTTTCTCTAGCACTGTTTCCACCACTGTTTCTGTAACATATTTTGTTTTTTATGGAACATGGTTGTTATTCCTTTGCCTAACACCAACCTGGAAGGCCAGGGTGTCTGTTTTGTCTGGCCCCTCCCCACAGACCAATCTAACATGGTTGAACCTTCCAGGAGCAAACACAAAGCAGATACACACACACAAGACACAGAAGAAACTGAATTATTTGAGCTATCAACATTTCCACTTTCTCACAGCATGTTAGTTCTGAAGGTGGTTTTAATTTGCTTATTTTCTTGGAACCAGAAATGGGGAAAGAGAACACTGGAGTCGGTGGAATTACAGCAGGAAGGGATAAGTCTCATTAAAAGGCTTTCTACGTCTCACCAAAGGCTTTCTAAACAGAGCGTTAATGTTACTGAATGGTATGTCTAACCCTGCAATGAGTTAGATGCAGAAACAACCAGCTCCGTGGGTGGTAAATTTACAGAGGTTCTGCTGCTGATCATGAAATAGAAGCACAAACAGCTGCTATTTCAATGCCTCTGGAAGTTACAGAAAACAATGATCTGTGTTAAAGGGAAGTTGCCATTTGTCAGAGCCCCAATTTCTATTGTGTGGCTACAGGAAGGTTTGAATGTGTAACAGGTAGTTTGGTAAAGCTTAGCTATTTTGTGTGTGTAACAGGCTCCTGCCCACCTCCAGCAGAGTTTTCAGTCACATACTGTGTCAACTTACCAAATGTCCCACAAACTAGTCCATTCCTCCCCGTATTCAATCTCTGACCGGAATATTAGAATGAGGCAGCGTCCTGGGAAAGTATCACAATAGGAATAAATTAAAAAGTGGGATTAATCAAAGCTGGGATGCAGACAGAGCCTGTTCTATAGCTGGTGAAGTGACAGGGACACACTCCCACTAGTGCTGGTTCTGAAATAGCAGAAGCAGCTCGAAGAGAATGAGCTGATGTGGGAGGTATGGGCAGCTGCCCTGTCAGTGCATCACTCACCTGGCAGGTGTTACACAAAACACAGCACTTCCCCTCTGGAAGAGAAACACTTTCCCCTCACTGCCACCACTTCATTATACTTTCCATGGGGCTGTTTGTCCTGCAGGACTTTGATCTCTCTGGGTGGTCCATGGTGATCATAAAAGAGCCATTTGGGGAGCAGGAGTCATCCCAATGGAAATTTCTTCACTTCTTTCTCAGTGCCACCTTCTTAGTTCTGGCTTTGGAGTTGGCATTACTCTCTCCTGTCTTCATTTTAGGTAGGATCTTGATCACCTTCTGGGGCTTGGCAGCTTAGAACTTTTGAGGGCTTTTCTGTGCCTCTTTGGTCCCCGCTGCGGTCACCACACTCTAGACATGGGCATGGTGACGTTCCTGGGGATCTTGGCAGCTTTAGCCAGCTTCTTGGTGGCTATTTTCCTGCTCTGAGCCACTGTCGTCTTCTCATGCCTTGCCCTGGGGGCCCAGCTGATGGTTGAATGTGAAGGAGCCAAGGTGCTGGTGACTTTAGCCTGCTCCAAGTTGCCTTTGCTCATCAGATTCCTGAACCCAAACTGGACGTGGTTCTTGTTCTTCTGCCCATGGTGAACAGGGATCTGCAAATGTGCATTCAAATTATACCTTTGTTTAATTGATGAAAATATAAACTAGACACTTAGAAGACTGGAACTGATTTCACTTTATGGACAGGTTTACTAAGTCTTGTCTTGGACCATCAAGTGAAACAGTTGAAAGCAGTTTCTTGAGGCAGGCACCATGGCTTAGCTGGCTCAAGCACTTGTCTAGTAAACAGGAGATCCTGGGTTCAACTCCCAGTGGTGCCTTGGTTGCCTCTGCTCACATTTTCCTATCCTTTTCTAGGAAACAGAAGAGACCTTCCTTGGCAATCCAAGTAATTGCTTGCTAAGGAAAAGGCTTCTTTAGAGAGAAGCATGGAAAAGAATCAAATCACAAGCCTGGAGTTGATGAAAAGGCTGCTGTGACTGGCATTGGCAAGGCTGCTTCATCTGCAGTTGCTGCAACATGAGAGCTTGCGACACACGTCCTTGTGATTCGCTGGGGATGTCTATGCACAGAGATCCTGACAGTGAAATCTCTGCAGGTCTTGCAGGAAATTGAGAGTTACTCTCCTGTCACCTTCCTTTTGATTCTCATTAACAAAAAATGGAGCAGTTAGGAGAAAAGTCCCAGAGAGTGGCACCGTGGCTAAGCTGGCCAAGGCATCTGCTAGGTAAAGTGGAGGTTAGGGATGCAGCATCCAGTGGTGCCTTGCCAAATGTGTCTGCTTTTCCCACCTTTTGGTCAATCTTTTCACAGAAGTGAAAGCACCGCAATATAACATCTAACAATTCAGCATGAAATGACATTCCACAGCGCAAAGTGACAATATGTAGGAGTGCAAAGCCCGACAATTCAGCACAGTGCAAATGAACGCACCATAGGGCAAAATGACACAATGCAAAAGAGCTCAGCTCAAACCAGCGCAACACAAGGCAGAGCAAAAATGATAGAACGTGAACCAATGCATCAGAGTGCAAAGTGACACTGTGCAAAACAGCTCAGTGTGGAACGACACAGCACAAAACCACACAATAGAAAGGTAGGGCAGGGAGGGACCCCAAGATTCAGGACCAAGTATCCCTAGACCATCCCTAGGTGTTTGCATAATCCCTTCTTCAAATCCTCCAATGAAGGAGATTCTGCAACTTCCCATTGAGGCCTCTGCCATGCAATCGACAATGCTTGGCTTGTGATCAAGGGCCAAGCTGTGACTCAGAAAATTTGGATTCGGTTCCCAGTTTGGCCCCATTATTCTCTGTGCAAACATGGACAAATTACATCACATCTTTGGGCCTCAGTTTCCCCATCTGTAGAATGGGAACCACTCTCCCACACTTTGTCTATTTTGCCTGTGAGCTCTTGGCAGCAAGGACTCTCTTTCTCACTATCAGTACCGGATTTACCATGGCACAACTGTCACCACGGCGCCGGACCCACGGTCTAAAGGGGGCCCAGCTCGGTCTTCTCTGCCACCGCTCTCTCCTGTAGGGGCAGAAGCTTGATGCTGCCAGCTCCTGCTGCAGGAGGGCAGCCTCCCCCGCCTCTTCCCCCAGCGTGCTCCGTTCCCACCGTTCACCCTCTCCCTACCACCAATCAGCTGTTTGCCAGCAGGAGGGAGGGGGAAGAGCGGAGCCTCATTGCACTCCCAGCTCCGGGGAGGAGGAGGAGGAGAGGCAGGGGTGGGGCCTTGGGGAAGGGGCTGGAATCGGGGCATACCCCCTCCAGCCCTGTGCTGTGAGCATCCCCATGACCCCAGCCCACACACCCAGCACTCTGCCCACCCTGACCCCTGCACCCCCTCACACAGCCTCGGCCCCCTGCCCTGACCCCTGTACCCCCCGCACCTCCCCAGCCCCCTGCCCTGACCCCTGCACCCCCTTACACCTCCCCAGCCCCTGCCCTGACTCCTGAACCCCCCCCACATCCCCAGCCCCCCACCCCATGCCCTAACTCCTGCACCCCCCCCACATCCCCACCCCCATCCTGAGCACCAAATGGGAGCTCCTGCATCCCCCCCCCATTCCCACCTGCACTCCTTGCACCAAACAGGAGCTGCCCCAGGTAAGCGATCCGCACCCCAACCTCCTGCCCCAACCCTGAGACCCCTCCCTCACCCTAGCTACTGGCCAGACCCAGCACCCCAACTTTTTTTACAATATTTGGAAAGATCATTAAGTGGTCCGTCATGACCCTCCATGATTTTCAAGTGGTCTGTGGAAAAATAAGTTAGACTACAAGAACAATCAAGGTGACTTGATTTACTCAATAGGTCAATAATGTGCCACTGCTGGTAGTTAGTACCGATGATAAATGTTGGGATATTGAAAGTCTTTTCCTAAGTGTCTGGCTGGAGAGTCTTGCCCGCATGCTCGGGGTTCAGCTGATCGCCATGTTTGCGGTCGGGAAGGAATTTTCCTCCAGGGTAGATTGGCAGAGGCCCTGGAGGTTTTTCGCCTTCCTCCGCAGCATGGGGCAGGGGTCGCTTGCTAGAGGATTATCTGCTGCTTGAAGTCGTCAAATCAACAGCTGAGTCAAGGGTGAGAGTTATTTCAGGAGTGGGTGGGTCAACTCTTGTGGCCTGCATCATGCAGGAGGTCAGACTAGATGATCATAATGGTCCCTTCTGATCTTAAGTTCTATGATTCTATGAAGGTACCTCACTTTATTTTCATTGACTTGCTATTACTTACAGGAGGAGGATGAAGAAAAAAAGAATGAAAAATGGGGGTGGAGGGAGATAAGAGAGAATGTTCTTTTTCTTGGCTGAGACCCAAGGAGGGGCCCCCAAAATAAAGCTGAGCACAGGGTCGGGGGGGGGGGG
>QXTE01001028.1:0-37373 GCA_003942145.1 Platysternon megacephalum
CTATGCTCTAGAATGGCTGTACTCACCACTCCTTCCTGTGGATCATAAAACCTCTGAAGTAGCTGGACCATTGTGCTCTTACCACATCCACTGCTTCCAAACAATGCTACCATTTGTCCACAGTCAATTTTCAGAGTGAGACCTTTCAAAACCTTGTGGTAGTTAAAAAAATAAAATGTAGAACAATCTCAAATTAACGAGATTCTGTCACTTAGGGTGACCAGAGGGCAAGTGTGAAAAATCAGGATGGGGGTGGTGGGTAATAGGTACCTATATAAGAAAAAGCCCCCAAAATCGGGACTGTCCCTCTAAAATCGGGACATCTGGTCACCCTGTCACTAAATCCTGCCAGGTTTATCCCTGCTACATGTTCAAAACCCCACTCATTCCCATTGCAAATTCTGGCTCGGATCTTGTCTCATACCTCAACCACTGGAACCTGCCCTTCCTGACACCTCACATACTCTAATTTGTCCAGTGTTCTGCAGCAAAAAGTCATCTACTGCCATGATTCTGACCACATTCAGTCCCTCCTGAAGTCCTTCCATTGGCTCCTGCATGCCTCCTGCATCACATTCAAGCCCCTGGGCTCACCTTCAGGACCCTGTATAACTTTGCTCCTTCCAATCTCTCTTCTCTTGTCCTTTTTAGAGGCCACACCTTTCTTGCCTCACTCAGCTCAAACATTCCATTGGCTAACAACCCCTTTTTACATTCTTCTCCAACACTCTTCTCCATGCCTTCTTTTATGTTTCCTCGCTACGCATGGAACTCAAATCAACCTCCTGACTCCAATCTGCCGTGCTTCCACCCTGTCCTCTAAAGCACACAACTCTTTTAGCATAATACACAAGTAACATGCCATATTTCAAGTTGTAGTCACAGTGACTATAACACAGCACAGAATAGATGTTTCTCCTACCTGGACATCTGGTCTTGAAGGATAACTGAACTGTACATTATTAAATTCAAGTGCTCCCTTTATGTGATCGAGTTTGTGTCCATCTGAAGAAAAACTATCTATAGTGGGTTTCTGGGGAGTGGGAAAAAAATAAAACGTAAGCAAATAATTTACAAATGGACAATTGAGGGAGGGAGATATCATTATAGCCTGAATATTTCATATTTTTATTCTACAATTTAAAACATCTTCCACACCACACCTGTTTTAGCATTGGGTAGTTTGCAATCTAAGGCTAGCTGCCATAGTTACTTTGCTTTGGTAACTGCAGTCTATTGTTTGTAATTTCCTTTTAAGAGCCTGAACATAATGTTTATGGCTAAGCCAGTTTGGTCTTTTTCCATTTGACAATCACTAATTTTTTCCTCCTTTATTTTTCAATAGAAATTACCATGGCTTTTTGCTTATTACTACTTTATTTTTCTATTGGCATTGTTAGTGCTCTCATACAAGATAATAGCCCAATTATGAGGGCAGGGTAGAAGGATCCATACCTGGTCAATTATCTTGAAAACTTTAAAGGCAGCTCCTCTAGCAATAGAGAAAGTTTCAAAGTGTGGTGCTGCTGTGCCCAGGCAATAACTGCTAAAAGTTACGCAGAAGAAAACCTAGTGGAGGAAGAAGATGAAACCCGCACTGAAAACAAATCCAAAATTAAAGGCTGGTCCTATAGTCTTGATTTAGGCAACACTCCCATTTCTGACCATTGGAGCTATGCCTCAGAAAAGACCACAGCATCAGCCCCAGCACTGGTGTGGCATTCACAAGACATTCCTAAGTATCAAAAGAATTAACTTTAAACCTTGGAATGCCAGCACAATACCTTATAGTCTGGAACAATAGAAATTGAGAAGGATTTATGGCAAAATTCTATGGAATTTCTACATAAGACAGAAAGAAAAGGACTATTTTTGTTTTCTATTCTACTTGTCTCTATTGTAGTATATTTTAACAACAAATATTGTTAAAAAATACAAAAAGGTCATTCAAAAATATTTAATTGACTCATTAAAGTGAATGGCCTTTACCGCTGCTAGATCAAGTTTTACAGAAAACTCAGAAAACTCGCAAACCACACTGTGAAAGTCCAACATATCTTTAGCTGACTACACCATAAACCTCACTATTACTCTGAGTTTTAAGGCAAGCAGTAAATAGATTTTCAATTTTCCAAACAATTAAAAACTCCACATAGTCAAACTTTCAACTTTATTCTATAGAATATCCTTCAAATGAATAGAAACACAAGATGTGAGGAGTACATACAGCCAACCTACCTAACAGTTGATCACATAATTTGTGAGGAAGAATCTATTAGGCAAATTTCACCTCCTCTTCTGTTTGTGCAAAATCCATGAGCAGATTATGATTTTCTCTAATTTGTTAGTTATTTTAAATTATCTGATTATGTTTTCAATTAACTTCATTTACTGTTATTTAGTTGTGATTGGTCATATAGTCTCATGGTATTGTTTCTGTTCTCTGGCTGCAATTATTATAATCTTTGTGTCTGATGTGAATGCTTTTGGAAAGTAAATTTAACATTCATCTTCTATGCACATTTGTGCTGGTAAAACAAACTGCATGAATGTTCATGGAAAACAAACACAGACGAGACGCAAATATGGCAGAGACAACTTTTTATATAAATTCAAACTAATATCATGAAAGAAATCACTATTTGCCTCACTCTATGAGATAAGCATGTTAGCTGAAACAGCTATGACTGTGAAGTGCAAAGCCAGGTGGATTTAAGTCATCTTTATTTGATCTCAGAGTGAACACTTCACTGAGAAGAATGGGGGAAAATTTTACTTCTGCCTTGTTGTTACAGTAAAAAGACAACAGCAAACCAGTTATGTTGTGAAGATTCTCTTCTGCCTATCTAAATTCTTATATTAGTGCCCATTACCCTGGTATCCAAACACAACTTCACAACCAAAAGGGCAAGGAACTTAATTTTAACTTATATTTTACAGAACACAATTAACTCTGCAGGAAGTTATAGAAAGAACCCAGCTCCTGAGCAGTTGTGGATTCTCCATACATATGATATCTCTTGTCCCTGCCTATAGCCAACATATCATATACTCAACATCACCTTCACAATGAAGTTAGTTTGTAGAAAGACACTGATGTTAAAATATGACACTTACAACCAGGACAGTTCCAATTGAATAGCCAGTATTCTCATCAAGAATTAAGGTAGTTCCATACCAAAACCCAAGCCCGTAGCATCCATTTATAATTAGGTACAAAAAACCAAGAGACAGCTTAGAAGCAATAGCCTTTTTTATACCAAGGTTTTTTGCTTCTCCTAGATTACTTGTATATCTGTTAAAAAGACAAACATATGTTAGTCATTGTGGCTGCAGACAAAGTCATAAATTAAAAAAGACATGAACTATTGAGAAGTCAGACCTATTGATTTCCTTCTCTTGTCCTCCAAAGGCTACAACAGTTCGCAGTGATGACAGGACTTCTTCTGCTACTGCACCTGCTTTGGCATAGGCTGTTAACTCCTTACTGGTTAATGTGATGATCATCTACAGTCAATGGGAGCAGAATGAAGTGAACTTCTCAAACAAATTGAGTGTAGCTCTATACCTCATGTTTATTATGTTACTTCAGCAGGTCAAAGTGGAAGATTTCTCCGAGCTTAGAACTGCCAGATTCACAATAATCTTTAGAAGTGCTTCCTGGGTCATTATTCTGTGTCTGATCAAGTATCCAATCTTGCAAATACTACCATGCAGATTTAAGTATGCACTATCCCACTAATATTTATGGAATTGGATCTATAGGAAATATTTTAAATGCTGTTCCATATGTACAGAACTTGTTATGGAATATATCTTAGAAGCATAAAGATCTGCAATCTTATCAACTCTCTCCCGGCAGTCTCCTAGACCTACCTAAACAGGATGAGTGGAGGGATGTTCATTAATTGGGATTCCCAACACCACATCTGGAGACCTTATTCTGGGCCAAGTGAGGCCAGGAGAAAAATGCTAGGCCCAGAAGGGGAGGGCTATTGAATCTTCTCAACTTTATTTATCCATTTTAAGATATCAAAAGACAACGTTAAAATCATATAGGCATGTGTTTACGAGGACCACTACCTGTTACAAATAATCTGAGTTGTGAAGTCTTTGGGACAGGGACTATCTTTTTGTTACGTGTGTGTGTGCGCAACACCTAGTAGTATGGTGTCGTGATACTGCTTGTGGCCTCTAGGTGCTACTGCAAATCTACTACCATCACTAACAATACAAGAAAATTGAGACTAAGAAATGTACCTAATTCCCTTAAATATATCTTTTTCAGACTAAATATTTTTTGTAATTATTTTTTTTACTCCAGCTTCAAACTTACTACTGGAGCTGCTCAGAAATTTTTCAACAGAAAACAGATTCATTGAAGCAAAACCTTTCGTGGAAACGTATTAGCTTCAACCAAGCTTTTGTCCAGAAGGTTTCTCAGGTCCAGAATGGGATTTCTGGTGAAAATGAGAGGAAGAGAGACCACCCAGAATAGCCAGTGATTAGGCACTCAGCTGGGATGTGGGAAACCTATGTTCAAATCCTTGCTCCAAATCAGGGCAGGGACTTGAACCTATAGTTCCTACATCACAGAGGAGTACCCTAACCACCTGGCTATTGGCTGTTCTGTCTCTCATGCTCTACTTTGCAAAAAAAATTGAAAGGTCTCAGTTTTGTCCTGATGAAGAGCAAAAATAAATGTTGAAACTTCAAAATGGAATTCTTATTTTCCAACCAGCCCTACTCACGGTCTCCTACATCCTTAAATCCCTCAGTGCGGTCAAGTGGAAGAGAGATAATAAAGTAGAATATCCTCTGGGGAATTAAGCTTATATATAAATTGTCTCAGAGCTGCTAAGCAAAAAGTGACAACATTCAGCTGTTAGGAGTCAGAGTATCAGTTCATACACTGATAATCTAGAACATTCTAAAAATGTCAAAAATTAATAATTCAAGAGGTCTGGGAATAACAGGAAGGAAAGGGGCACAAGACAATTATGCTGCTTGTAGTTTTCAAAGTTTTCACTGGTTTTGATACATTTTGGGGTCAGAGACAGGATAATATTTGCAAATTGGGTATCAAACTGGGTATTTTATCTCATGGCAAGACAGCGAAGTGTACATTGTATAGGAATGGGAAGATGAGTCAGAGGTAGAGTAATAATTGGAATGGGCACCTGAGCTTGTTTTAGGGATCTATCCTGCCATAGGTTACACCCTTCAAAGAGGATATGGATTCATATCGTAATGCAGGATCAGGCCAGAGTGGTTGTCTCAGCAGTAAATCATGTGGCCTTAAGACCAATCTTTCTTTATTTCTGTGCTACTGCTAACAATTTCATCATCTCAAGCCATTTTGTTATGTCTTTCTGCATCTGGATTCCAGCACTGCCTTCTATAAGGACCCGATTGGATGGATTTGAGACTTTTCTTTTTTTTGACTCTGAAATTTAACTGGGTTTAAGCATATTAAACCATCTGTAGCATTATCAGAATTTACATGTCATACATGATGTGCTCTGTACATGTGATCAATAGCTATCCTGTGTTTGTATCTCTTGTCTAAACTTCTTAAACTTCTCTAGTCATGTTAATCATTGAAATCTGACACTGTTACCCATATTGTATGTGATTCAAAGCCATCCAAAGAATGACATGTATTTAGAGTAAACAAATGGCACTGAACATGTGTTAGCTGCTTATTTTATCAGAGTTTTCATTTACCACTCTAACAAATGAATAAAACCTACTAGATTTGCTAGGAGAATAGTTCTCTTTCCTATCATCTTCTGATGAGCCTAGTGGCAGCTTTTTTGTTATTAATAAAGACAACACAATGTTGATCTTGATAATTTGCTTGTTAAAATGAAGAGATTTTCTAATATTAATTAATATTAGAAAGTTTCTCCATTTTTAAAGATAAAACAATTTGAATTGGCCTAAATATATCTATTTACCTATCTATCTGTGCAAAGAAACTATTTTTTTTTAAATCAGGCATTTTCCGGGGGGGGGGGTAAGAGGGTTCTGTGGGGGGCAGTCTGGGTGCAGGCAGCTCAGTGGGGGATCTGGATGCACAGGGAGGTGCCAGGTGCAGGGGCAATGGGAGTCTGCAGGGGGGAGCAAGTGAAAGTGGTTGGAGCTCAGCGGGGGGGGTGAGGGGGGAGTCTGGGTGCAGGGGAGGTGGGGTTCATTTGAGTGGAGATGTAGGTGGTTGTGGCTCAGTGGGGAGGGTGTCTGGAGGGGCTCATCGGGGTGGTACAGATGCAGGGGAGGTGGGGCTTGTCAGGATGAGGGTTTGATGGGCCTGCTTAACAGGGGAGTCCTAGCTGCTGCCAAGGGGATCCGCATGCTGGGCCCCCGCTTCCCCTATCCCATGGATCGGCAACCTTCGGCACACGGCCCGCCAGGGCTGGGCCAGTTTGTTTGCTTGCCAGCATGGCCAGCACATCCCTCGGCCGCGCTGCTTCCCGCAGCCCCCATTGGCCTGGAGCAGCGAACCGCAGCCAGTGGGAGCCGCGATCGGCTGAACCTGCGGCAGGTAAACAAACCAGCCTGGCCTGCCAGGCTTCTCTGCCTCCTCTCTCCAGCGGCGAGCATGCTGCGGCTCCGCTCTTCCCCCTCCCTCCTGCCGGCAAACAGCTGATCAGCGCCAGGGAGGAGGAGGGCGGGAACGCAGCAAGCTGTGAGAAGAGGCATGGGAGGGGGGAGCTTGGCTGCCCTACCGCAGCAGGAGCCTCAGTGCCAGCAGCACCAAGCTTCTGCCCCCCGCAGCAGAGAGCGGGGGGCGGAGAAGAGTGGGCCTGGTCGGGGTCCCCCTGCAGTGTGGGCCCGGCGCCATGGTGCCATGGTAAATCCACTACTGATGAGTTTATCCCTAAAACAAAACTTATTCCTGGAATTGCATCCCTTCACCAATAGCTCCTGTTTCCTAAGTCCTTGCATCCAGGAGATCTCCAAAAATCTTAGAACGGGGTGGACTGACCCCAGGTCCTATCAGTCTTAAGAGGATGGGCTACCCTGTCACATTAGCCTTCACACTCTATATGGCCTTGGAATACCAGAGATTCCCAAAGAGATAGGAAAAAAGGATTTAATGGTTTGTCCTTACTCCTCTTCTTGGGTTAGCTGATTTCATTAAGTGTTTAAACCAATCAACAAACATGGGGGAGAAGGGGAGATTCTAGCCAATTTTCTCCAAAACAGATGAATTGCAAGAATATAAACTGCTTGTGGTATATTAGTTTCACCTAAAAAGATAGACTCTAGCTCAACAGAAATAATTACGGGAGGTCTATAGACGGTTTTATACAGGATGTCAGAATAAATTATCACAGTGGTCCCCTCTGACCTTGGAATCAGGGAATCTATAGTGAAAATAGAGCCTGCATATTTAAGATCATAAGTTCAGCTCCTTCCTATAGAAGTTTTCAGACAGCTTGCATTTATGTCTGGATCTTGCTAGTCTGCAGGGATTAGTTCCCAGGGTTGTATTCTACTTTAAGTTGTTAAATACTATTATTTGACAGACTGCTAGTTAAAGACAGACTTCTAAACACATTCATGTTATTGATAATACACCTAAAAATTACTCTAGACATTTTAAACAGAAAAAACAAGTGCAGGGTACCTTCTTGAACCATTAGAGATCACTGTTGTGTATGTAATGCCAACTTGCTTACACATTTCTTGCAAACACTACAGCATGGTTGTGCTCAGAAAAGTGACTATATAAAGGGCCCCATTTTTACTCTACAGATCTGGCCCCTGTAGATCTAGCTACTCTTACTGCAACAGAGCTACCCAATATAACATTAGGAATGTGAGTTGAACTGTCTTCAGGCTTATGCACAACCTAGAGAATTGTTAACCGAATCCCATATTTCAGATGGTGCCAAAAATAATACATCTGGACCCTTGATCTCAGTTTTAATTTGTGAAGCTGGTAGCTAGAAAAAAACACCTTAATTGTAAACTGGTGATTTGATATTACTGAAAAACAATAGCCCCCACAATGTCAATGTTAGAGTCACTTATCATAGTATGGGCACACTCCAATACCTCCATTATAAATGAGCCAAGGTATCCTTCACTGGGGCACACTGGGCAGATTTCTACTTGCACCCACTGAGGCCAATAGGGTTGCATGTATGTAACTGAGAGCCATATTTAGCACAGAGCATTTGGCAAGGCCACCAAACAAAGCTATCAGCAATACCCTCTGTCACAGCTGTCTCAGTAATCAGATGGGAAACTCAGTTTACTGTGTGGAGAAACAGCATATCCTTCAATAGAGGAAGCTGGTATTTCTAACAAAAGGTTGATAGCTACTTTCATTTCTTGCTGAATTGCTCTGACCAGCTCATTTCAAAACGCACACTTTCCTCTGTCCCTGGTTACAGGGCAGGGGGCTTGCAGAATGCTACTACCATTAACTTCTTGCTACTACTCCTGTCCTCCTTCTTCTCTCATTCTTTTCTAATGAGTCATCCACTTTTTGTTCCTGGAATGAAAATGCCTTAATACTTCCAACCTTTTTCATTTTATTTATGCCAAACATGCTCCCAGTAAGGCAGTTAGGTATANGTTCTTCCCTTAACAGTGAACTTTCTCCCCCTTTTATGAGGACCAGGTGTCCATTAAGCATCACTTACTGCCTCTTAGTTCTTTTCTTCTGGCTGAGAAGCAATTATTGTTTGCAGTATTGAAGAATAACCTGTGTAACTCATAAGCTTGTCTCTTTCACCAACAGAAGTTGGTCCAATAAAAGATATTACCTCACCCACCTTATCTCTCTATTAATTAATTATGGCACAGGTGTAATAGATATGACTAATAACTCCTTCCCATCACACTGACTCATTAAAAAACTCCTCATCATGCCTGCCAAATCATTTCAATTTAAATCCTCCCATTCTCTACATAACCCAAATACTGGTTTGCGTGCTGGGTATTTCCATGGGGGCTAGAGGGAGGTGGACTCTTTCTCACCAGATGATGAAGTTTCTCTGGAGATGCTAAGCCTGGAGGGTGCAGTAGCCTCTGTGTCCCTAAAGAGTCTCTCTCTCTCTCTCTCTGAAGACTGGAGAAGAAAATCTGTGTAGAGAGGTCACTGACATGAGGAAATCACAATTTAAATTAGCCATAATAGAACAACTGGTGATTAATTCTGTCTTGTAACTCCCCCTGCAAATTTATTATTGAGCAAAAATAATGTCAAAATATTTGTGATGTTGTTGTTTGGTTTTGTGGGGTTTTTTTGGTAACAAAGTTAATGATTTCATTCAGGGTTAAGATGTTTTTTAATCCATTTGCCAGTTACTAATTAGAACAATAAACAAGTGAATAGTTAAATATATTTCAGAAGTCAGAATGTCTCAGGCTGGAGGAGCTGGCATTAAAGTGTCCTAAATGAATTAATACTTTTAGATTGAACTCTTAGTTGATAATTGGTTTCCTCACAATAACAAAATGTGGAGTTACAAAACTGCAGAATATCACCCACTGTAGTTCTTCTCTTTCCTCAGGAATCTCGGACATTTCCTGGATTGGGGATGCCTGGGGAGTTCTCAGGAAAGCACCACTCTCATTTATTTAGACTAAAAACATCTCCTTGATTTATGGCAACTTTAAAATATTTTCAACTGTCCGCTGAAGAATTAAAAGGCAGTGAGAAGTTTGTGGGTTTTCTTTAGGAGGTGGGTAACAGTGGAGTTTTATTTAATACTAGCTGCTAATCTCTTGCTTCCTTTTATTAAACGATGAAAATGGGATTTAGACAACCTCTGGGAGGGGATGCAATCCAGCATCACTAACTCTGGTTCTTGCTAGAACACCAGCTTTGCTTCCTGATTTATATATGTTAGTGCAGGGCTGATTCAAACACATCCATGGCCCCCTGAGACTCACCTCAGGTTTATCTCCTCCTTCCCATGTAATAATTTTTTCCTCCTACTTCTGGGATTATAATTAAAACTGTATGTTGGCTGAAATAAAAAGCTACTATTTTGGGTGCGGAAATGGGCTAGCGGGGAGGCGGAGAGAAGGGCAGCCGAGGGAAACGTACAAAAGCGCAGCATTGAGCAAGCTGTGGGGTTGAAGGTGCAGAGAAACGTTGTGGAGAGAAGGGAGGAAGCAGCAGGAGTACAAAGCAGCAGGCAGCTCTAAGTGGCCAGTGCCAGAATTGAGGGAAGGGAACTGCCACAATAAGGCAACAGGTGCCATCAGGCGGAGAGGGCAAAAGTGACAGGGGACCCAGAAGGAATCTTCTCACCTGAGCAGCAGGAGCCACGTGGGCAGAGATTGGCTCAAATCACAAAGTTCTTGAGGTCATCAGGTGACAGGAAGGTTGAGGAGGAGGAGAGGGGTCACAGAAAACCCCAGTGGAGGCAGCAGGTGGGGGGGAAGTGCAAAGGAAGCCCTGGTTAGCGGTAGTGGATCAGCCCTGCAAAGGGGCCAGAGGAAGCCCCATTTGGGGACAGGAAAGCAGCTCCATGAAAAAGATGAGACCATCTCAGGGGAGTAACCTGCTGTGAAGGAGCAGAGCAGTATCCTCAAGAGAGGAGGGGCCCTAGATCAAGCCCAACCAGGGGCTGCAGACCCCTGTCAGAAAGGGTCTGGTAAAAGGCTCTGATTAGGCAGCAACAGCCACCAGGAGGGGGTGGAAAAACTCCTCGGCCAAGGGCTACAATAGGAGCATCAGATAAGGCACCTGGGAGGCAGGAGCCACAGCCTCTTCCTTTCTCCTTGACCCCCTTTTTTCCCTCTTAAATCTTCCTTTTTATTTATATCCCACCAGTTGTGTGCGTGTGGCTGGGCTGGTGGCCCAGTGCTGGGGAGGGGCAAAATCTAGCCAGAAGGGTTTTGAGTCTTTGAGATACAGCGAGAGGTTCAGCTCAGCTTGCTCACACTGTCCCTTTGCATGCAGTACAGAGGGGGGAAATGAGGAGCAGGAGCAGAACACTCTTTCTCACTGCCTCCCTGGGAGGGGTCCCTCCCACCCCAAGTGCAGACTCTCACCAGCGGGTCTGCAGCTTCTGACACATAATCTAGTACTGATCCTGCAAGATCTAACAAAACAACCAGTTCTTCAACCTATGTTAATCGCCCTGTTGTTCCCCTACGACTCATTTGTTAATGGCATTTGTACAATTTCCTGTAGAGACCACATGAAGGTCAAGGGGAGCTTTATGAAAAAGGCTGACGCACTCTCATGCTTCTAAAAGCTGGAACCGAACTAACACATTGCTCACCTCTGCTGTCACTGAATGGAGAAACTCCCAGCCGCGTGAGCCAAAGAGAACAAGGCTTCTTACTAATATGCACCCTTCTGACATCTCTCTTCCTATCTTTGGGTGACCAACAATTCCCATCAGTGATTTTCTCTCTTTTTTTCAATCTTTCCCCACAAAGCTTTTCCCAAAGGTCATTATTCACTGCATTTGGAAATGCCAGGTAGAACTTTGTCAGTCGCTTTTAGCTGCAGAACTTGGTTAACCTAGATGCTTTATCATTAATAATAATAATAATTAATAATAGTTTGTGTTGTGCGAGTGTCTAAAGGCTCTAGTCTGGATTGAAACTGCATTGTGCTAGGTACTGTACAAACACATAGGAAGACCATTCCTATCCCAAACAGCCAAGATGTGGAAAGTGTTTGTGACAGACAAGAGGAGGGAAGCGGGCATAGAGGATACATGGTTATACCATTAGTGCCCTAAACAACTTCCAAATCATCTCAAGTAGTTTTGTTCCCCTATTGAACATGTGAAAATCACCTGTACCTGACTGACATTCAACTAAGTCATAAATGGTTGGATAATTTTTTTTAGACGTTTACAGCAGAAGTAAATTTTGAGAAAATATTTGGAAAGTCTTCCAATTGTGTATGTTCATTTTATGATGTTTCTCATGTGTCTGTCCTTTTAAATTGATTATTCTTTGGGCCAAAACTCTGTTTTTGGAAAGAGACTAGCATATTTTGGATGCAACCGTAATCTAAATAATAATAATAATTAATTAGGGCTCTCAATTAATCGCAGTTAATTCATGCGATTAACTCAAAAAAATTAATCGTGATTAATCACACTTATAACAATAGAATACCCACTGAAATTTATTAAATATTTGTGAATGTTTTTCTACATTTTCAATATCAGTTTCAATTACAACACAGACTACAAAGTGCACAGTGCTCACTTTATACTATTATTTTTGATTACAAATATATGCACTGTAAAAATGATAAACAAAAGAAATAGTATTTTTCAATTCACCTCATACAAGTATTGAAGTGCAATCTCTTTATCATGAAAGTGTAACTTAGAAATGCAGGGTTTTTTTGGTTATGTAACTGCACTCAAAAACAAAACAGTGTAAAACTTTAGAGCCTACAAGTCCACTCAGTCCTACTTCTTATTCTGCCAATCACTAAGACAAACAAGTTAGTTTACATTGACAGGAGATACTGCTGCCTCCTTCTTATTTACAATGTCACCTGAAAGTGAGAACAGGCATTCACATGGCACTTTTGTAGCTGGCGTTGCAAGATATTTACATGCCAGATATGCTAAACATTCGTATGCCCTTTCATGCTTCAGCCATCATTCCAGAGGACATGCTTCCATGCTGATGATGCTCGTTAAAATAATAATGCATCAATTAAATTTGTGACTGTACTCCTTGGGGGGAGACTTGTATGTCTCCTGCTCTGTTTTACCGGCATTCTGCATATATTTCATATTATAGCAATTTCGGATGATGACCCAGCACATGTTCATTTTAACAACACTTTCACAGCAGATTTGACAAAACACAAAGAAGGTACCGATGTGAGATTTCTAAAAATAGCTACAGCACTCGACCCAAGGTTTAAGAATCTGAAGTGCCGTCAAAAATTTGAGAGGGACAAGGTGTGGAGCGTGGTTTTAGAAGTCTTAAAAGAGCAACACTCTGATGTGGAAACTATAGAACCCAAAAAAGAAAATGAACTTCTGCTGTTGACATCTGACTCAGACGATGAAAATGAACATGCATCAGTCCACACTGCTTTGGATTGTTATTGAGCAGAACCTGTCATCAGCATGGACGCGTGTCCTCTGGAATGGTGGTTGAAGCATGAAGGGACATATGAATCTTTACTGCATCTGGCACGTAAATATCTTGCAACGCCAGCTACAACAGTGCCATGTGAATGCCTGTTCTCACTTTCAGGTGACATTGTGAACAAGAAGCAGGCAGCATTATTATTTCCTGCAAATTGTAACCAACCTTGTTTGTCTGAGTGATTGGCTGACCAAGAAGTAGGACTGAGTGGACTTTAGGCTCTAAAGTTTTACATTGATTTATTTTCAAATGCAGGTTTTTTTGTACATAATTCTACATTTGCAAGTTCAACTTTCATGATAAAGGGATTGCACTACAGTACTTGTATGAGGTGAATTGAAAAAAACATTTTTTTTTGTTTTTTACAGTGCAAATATTTGTAATAAAAATAAATATAAAGTGAGCACTGTACACTTTGTATTCTGTGTTGTAATTGAAATTAATATATTTGAAAAGGTAGTAAACATCCAAAAATATTTAAAATAAATGGTATTATATTGTTGTTTAACAGCGCGATTAACCATGATTAATTTTTTTAATCATATGCTTAATTGTGATTCATTTTTAAAATAGCTGGATAGCCCTAATAATAATAATTAATAATTAATAAATAATAATAATAATAACTAGCAGTGTGTTTGACCTGCCATCAAGGCTAAGGTCCTATACACTGTGTCTCTTCAGTTGGTGAAGTTTTCAGAACTATCCAATTTAGTCATCTTAGTTTTTATATTAATCTTTTCCCATGAGGAGTTAATTTTTCTAGTCAAGGTGAACAATACAAAATGACTTCTCTAGAAATGGGGAAAACAGGTGACAGGCCTAATTTTGCATTTTTGAAGAACTATCATTGGCTTCAAAAGGCTGAGATAACATTTCAACAAAGTGTGGAACTCCCTTTGTGACCAGAAGAAGTCCACCATACCCAGCTGTTCTCCACTAAGAAATTCCGAGGAGGACCAGTGTATGTGTGTGTTGGGGAAAGGGTTGTGAGCATACTGCACCCTGTTAAGAGATGTAGAACTGGGTGTACTTCCCTTGCTTTCAGAGGAGCTCAGGAGGGAATTCTCCCATCCTAAGGCAGAATGCCTCATGGTGATTGCTCTGGTTTGATGCAGCTGTGCACTTCCCATAACTGTGGACTATGGCTAACAGACATGATCTGGCCCTAAATGAAACATAACAAAACATTTTTTGTGTACCTATATTTGCTGGAAGGCACAATCAAGGCAGTTTTAAATCTCCCCAAAAATGTACAGAAATACCCAGAAGCACAAGTTGCCAACAAATGTTTTATTTTCAGAACTGTTTTTTGGATTGTCTTGTCTTTTGCATTGCTGTGATAGTGTGTAGACTCAAACTATCCTTGCTGGAAGTAGCCACATGTTATCAGAAGCAGCGTGTTTTCTTCATGCCAGACAGGGGCTATGCAAGCAACCAAGAAATTGAATGATGTGGTTAATAACTGAAGAAATACTGGCTGTTGTCAGGGGATTACACAGTGTGTGATCCAGAGTGTTTCTTCATATTTAGAATGTACAGAATAATACAAAAAAGATGTAAAATAAAAAATAAATATAACAGTACATACAGTTGTTTACACTACAGTGCAAATCCATGTATTTTAGAACATCCACCAGTTCATATTTGCAAAAACAACGAGGAGTCCTTGTGGCACCTTAGAGACTAACACATTTATTGGGGCATAAGCTTTTGTGGGCTAGAACCCACTTCATCAGATGCATGGAGTGAAAGATACAGGAGCAGGTATAAATACATGAAAGGATGGGGGATGCTTTACCAAGTGTGAGGTCAGTCTAATGAGATAAATCAATTAACAGCAGGATACCAAGGGAGGAAAAATAACTTTTGAAGTGGTAAGAGAGTGGTCCATTACAGACAGTTGACAAGAAGGTGTGAGTAACAGTAGAGAGAAATTAGTATTGCGGAAATTAAGTTTAGGTTTTGTAATGACCCAACCACTCCTAGTCTTTATTCAGGCCTAATATGATGGTATCCAGTTTGCAAATTAATTCCAGTTCTGCAGCTTCACGTTGGAGTCCGTTTTTTAAGTGAAGCTGCAGAACTGGAATTGATTTGCAAACTGGATACCATCAGATTAGGCCTGAATCCAATGTGAACTTAATTTCCCCAATACTAATTTCTCCCTACTGTTATTCACACCTTCTTGTCCACTGTCTGTAACGGGCCACTCTCTTACCACTTCAAAAGTTATTTTTCCTCCCTTGGTATCCCACTGTTAATTGATTTATCTTGTTAGACTGACCTCACACTTGGTAAAGCAACCCCCACCCTTTAATGTATTTATACCTGCTCCTGTATTTTTCACTCCATGCATCCGATGAAGTGGGTTCTAGCCCAAGAAAGCTTATGCCCAAATAAATTTGTTAGTCTCTAAGGTGCCACAAGGACTCCTCATTGTTTTTGCTGATACAGACTAACACGGCTACCACCCTAAAACCAGTTCATATTTGTCTTTACTCAGACTATATTGAGTAGTAAGGACTTTATTTAAATCTGATCTGATTAAACAGCGTATCAAAAACTATGACAATAAGAGATTACTCTGAGACAAAAACTACATTAAGATGGGGTTAAGGTTGAGAGTTCATAGCAGTAATTTAGGGTAAAATACTTCACAGGGATGTTGTAATTATCCTCAAAACAAGCAATAGAAACTGAAGAAAGTCATAGTTAACGTTCCTTTTAAAAAAAATCAAAATGTGTTAAAAGTGTGGAAATGCTCAGGTAAGGCACTCAAACAATCTTACTTTGTCCTGTAGCAGGCAATAACCACATCATTATGGTTAAGAAATTGTGGTTTGGTGTCTGTGGTCCTATATTAGATTAAACTGATTAGTAAAGACATTAGATTTTTCTTTATTTTGAACTCATGGGATATGGTGGTCCTAAGCTGCTCATGCAGAGGGAGAATTCTCCCATAGCCAGTTGTGGTTCCTTTATGTCCCCTATCTGCCACTAGAGTGGCATACAGGAGCTGGGATCGGAATTGGGCTTCATGTTTTTGTAGAGTACTTCATAGGTGTTATGTGTTTGTGGGATGGCTGAGTGGAGAATGAAAATATGCGACTTTCTAGGCAAAGCTGTATTTTTTTTGGAAGAAGGAAAGTCTGTGGGCAAAGAAATGAGACCACACGAGAGGCTCTGATTTTGTGGCCGGAAATGCTTTCTGAAGATTTAGGGTTGAATTCTGCAGCCTTTTATTATGCAATTTCCCATTAAAGCCAAGGGACAAATTCTGGGCTCCTTACATTTCCTCCATCCCCATCATGAAATGAACTAGCTTGGCTATTTAAGTGCAGGGAATATGACCTTTTCCCAGGAGGGCTGGTCATCAGGGCTTACATACAAGAGGTAGCACTGGTTTAACTAATTGTACAATCCCATCCAACCCCCTGGGTACATACTCAGGCAGCTGCCCTGACCATACTGTTATTTTTAGGAGCTAGCTCAAGCACAGCTAGCATGTGTACATCTACCCGAGCTGGGAATCACACCTCGCAGCTGCTGTGTAGATGTGCTCTGTGTGGGTAACTAACATCACGTTGGCATGTGTTCACATGACATCTGTGTGTGATGGTTTACACGACCGACCAGACTGAATAGACAACTTGTAATAACAAAGGTTAATTACTTTCTTAAGACCCTATGCATGATTAAAAGAATCCACTGAAAAAATGTAGGAATTTCCTATGATTCATCAAACCGTTTGCTCCCTTCCCACCTGCTCATCACTAGCAAACTTTTGTTTATTTTCAAAACCTTTTCAATGTGTATACCTCTCCAAAAGCGATTATGTCTGCTTCACAAGGATGTATCAGACATTTGCTTGTAACAAGCAAGCTCATGAATACATTTATATAGTAGGGACATTTAAAATGATTACTAAAATGTAATTAATTACTATGGATGCAGAAAGATTTTATTAGTGTCAAGTCACACTGCCATGTCATGAAACTGAATGCATGAATGAAAAACAATTGCAAATGTTATTTAAAAGGTGGTGGGGAGGAATGAAAAACATAACAGTGGAAAACCCCTAAAAGGATTGGCACAAAGGCATGGAAAAAGTTGCTTCAGGTCTCAAAGTATGTGTGAAATAAGAAAGTGGGGGAAAAATAGGAATGTGAGTCTTAATAGGGAACCCTGTTTATTCCAACTAAAACTACTTTACCAAGTATTAAAAGTAAATCACATTACAGATGTCTCTTCACTCTTGCATCATAAAAGTGACCCATTAAATTTTTGTTTTCATGCTCACTGTTGCCGATGTGATATGCACTTCATTTATAGTAAATAAACCACTAAGCCCATTAATGCTGCATAAAGCGATAGTGGTTTGATCCAGTTTCCTCTGAAGCAACAAATAAACTAAATTGCCAGGTGTGTTCATATGAATAGCAGATATGAACATGAGATTCTACTTATTACCTGAGGGGAAGGTTCATAAGAACAGGCAAGGTGTGGGTAAGAATTATCACAGAAGCCGTTTGTTTTAAACAAAAGTTTCACTTAAAATTGTTCAAAGATCAAAATAATGTCCCACCCCCCCACCCCAGAGAAAAAAAATCTGTATGCCAGGCTCTCTGCTTATTCACTCAGTCATTCTTGTAAAATGTTCTGGGCGCTACTGCTGCTGTAGTCTACAAATAACTTTCCCATTTTATATACTCAATAACAATAACCCTGCTTTTCAGAGCTTTACTCCTGCATCTACTGCTCCAAAAACCAGGGAACGGATTTCTCCTCATCCTAGAAATACTCACCAACAGCATGCCTGTAAAATGTGTGAAACCATTTATTCCATATTGCCCTTGGGGTCTGTGCCCCCTTTTTTTTTGGTGCCAAGGTGGACCCCAAAGACTATTTCTAGGGGCTGGTACTCTGACCCAGCAATCCCTTCCTGGCATACCAGACATTCAACACCTGCTCCCCTTTTAATGTAACGCTTCCTCCCATAATTACAGACAGGTACAAAACTTTATCACCTCACTATCTACCCTCTTTTCCAGATCATTTATGAGTATGTTGAACTGCACTGGTACCAGTATAGATCTTTGGGGGACCCTGCTATTTACCTCTCTCCAATTGTGAAAACTGACCATTTTTTCCTAAACTTTGCTTCCTATCTTTTAACTGATCCATGAGAGGACCGTCTTTCTTATCCCACGACTGCCTATTTTGCTTAAAACCCTTTGCTAAGGGACCTCGTCAAAAGTTTTCTGAAAGTCCAAGTACACTATATTCACTGGATCAACCTTATCCACATGTTTGTTGACGCCCTCAAAGAATTCTAATAGATCGATGAGACATGATTTCCTTTAAAAATGCTGTGTTGACTCTTCCCCAACAAATCATGTTCATCTAGGTGTCTGATACTTCTGTTCTTTACTATAATTTCAAATAATTTGCATGGTACTGAAGTTAAGCTTACTGGCCTGTAATTGCCAGGATCATCTCTGGAGCCTTTTAAAAGAAAAAAAAATCAGCGTTACATTAGCTGTCGGCCAGTCACCTAGTACAGAGACTGATATAAGTGATAGGTTACATACCACAGTTAGTAGGTCTGCAACATCATATCTGAGTTCCTTCAGGACTTTTAGGTGAATACCATCTGGCCCTGGTGACTTATTAATTTATCAATTTCTTCCAAAACCTCCTCTACTGATACCTCAATGTGGGACAGTTCCTCAGCTCAATCACCTAAAAAGAACGGCTCAGCTGTGGGAATCTCCTGCACATCCTCTGCACAGAAGATCGATGCAAAGAATTCATTTAGTTTCTTTGCAATGACTTGGTCTTCCGTGAGCGCTCCTTTAGCACCTCAATCATCCAGTGGCCCCACTGATTGTCTGGCAGGCTTCCTCCTTCTGGAGTACTTTAAAAAATTGATGTTAGTTTTTGTGTCTTTTGCTAATTGTGCTTCAAATTCTTTTTTGGCCTCCTAGTTACACTTTTATACTTGACTTGCCAGATTTTATGCTCCGTTCTATGTTCCTCAGTGGGAGTTGACTTCTATTTTTTAAAAGATGTCTTTTTGTCTCTAACTGCCTCTTTTACTCTGTTGGTTAGCCATGGTGGCATGTTTTTGGTCCTCTTACTGCTTTTCTTTATTATTATTTGGGAGTATACATGTAGTTTGAGCCTCTATTATGATGTTTTAAAGTTTTCATGAAGCTTGCAGGCATTTCATTCTTGTGACTGTTCCTTTTAATTTCCATTTAACTAGCCTCCTCATATTTGTATAGTCCCCTTTTTTAACTTAAATGCTACTGTGGTGGGTTTCTTTGGTATTTCTCCCTCTACGAGGATGTTAAATTTAATAATATTATGGTCGCTATTAATTGAGCAGTTCAGCTATATTCACCTTTTGGACCAGATTCTGTACTCTACTTCCGATTAAACCAAGAATTGCCTGTCCTCTTGTGGGTTCCAGGACTAGCTGCTCCAAGAAGCTGTCATTAATGGTGTCTAGACATTTTATTTCTGCATCCCATCCTGAGGTGACATGTACCCAGTCAATATGGGGATAGTTGAAATTCCCCATTATTGTTATTGAGTTTTCTGTTTCTGTAGCCTCTCTAATCTCCCTAAGCATTTCACAATCACCATCACGGTCAGGTGCTTGATAATATATTCCTACTCCTATACTCTTATTATTCAAGCATGAAATTTCTATCCATAGAGATGCTATGGTAGTTTGATTCATTTAAGATTTTTACTATCATAGAGTCCTAGAACTGAAAGGGACCTCGAGAGGTCATCTAGTCCAGTCCCCTGCACTCATGGCAGGACTAAGTATTATCTAGACCATCCCTGACAGGTGTTTGTCTAACCTGCTCTTAAAAATCCCCAATGATGGAGATTCCACCACACCCCTAGGCAATTTATTCCAGTCCTTAACCATCATGACAGTTAGGAAGTTTTTCCTAATGTCCAACCTAAACCGCCCTTGCTGCAATTTAAGCCCATTGCTTCTTGTCCTATCCTCATAGGTTAAGGAGAACAATTTTTCTCCTTCCTCCTTGTAACAACCTTTTATGTACTTGAAAACTGCTATGTCCCCTCTCAGTCTTCTCTTTTCCAGATTAAACAAACCCAATTTTTTTCAACTTCCCTCATAGGTCATGTTGTCTAGACCTTTAATCATTTTTGTTGCTCTTCTCTGGACTTTCTCCAATTTGTGCACATCCTTCCTGAAATGTGGCGCCCAGAACTGGACACCATACTCCAGTTGAGGCCTAATCAGCGTGGAGTAAAGCGGAAGAATTACTTCTTGTGTCTTGCTTACAACACTCCTGCTAATACATCCCAGAATGATATTCGCTTTTTTGGCAACAGTGTTACACTGTTGACTCATATTTAGCTTGTGGTCCACTATAACCCCCAGATCCCTTTCCGCAGTACTTCTTCCTAGGAAGTCATTTCCCATTTTGCATGTATGCAACCGACCCTTCCTAAATGGAGTACTTTGCATTTGTCCTTATTGAATTTCATCCTATTTATTTCATACCATTTCTCCACTTTGTCCAGATCATTCTGAATCCTTTCCTCCAAAGCTCTTGCAACCTCTCCCAGCTTGGTATCGTCCGCAAACTTTATAAGTCTACTCTCTATGCCATTATCTAAATCATTGATGAAGATATTGATTGGAACCGGACCCAGAACTGATCCCTGCAGGATCCTACTTCTTATGCCCATCCAGCATGACTATGAACCACTGATAACTACTCTCTGGGAATGGTTTTCCAAGCAGTTGTGCACCCACCTTGTAGTAGCTCCATCTAGGTTGTATTTCCCTAGTTTGTTTATGAGAAGGTCATGTGAGACAGTATCAAAATCTTTACTAAAGTCAAGATATACCACGTCTACCACTTCCCCCCATCCACAAGGCTTGTTACCCTGTCAAAGAAAGCTATCACATTAGTTTGACACGATTAGTTCTTGACAAATCCATGCTGACGGTTACTCATCACCTTATTGTCATCAAGATGTTTGCAAATTGATTGCTTTATTATTTGCTCCATTATCTTTTGAGGGAGTATCCCTGGCTCACTATCTCTCTGACCCATTTGTCTATGGTCGATGAAAACTATTCCTCCAGGAAATGGGGAATCCTGCCCCCTAGCTTCAGTTCTGGGCAGATGTCTTCAAGATCTTTCTCAAAGTAAATTTTGGGGGAGGGGAAAGGGCTGAGGTCCCTCCAGACTATCCCCTGGACCTCTATTCCACCGTTTTCCTTTGGGGAATCTGTCATACCTTTGCTGGTACCTCTGTGAGGATGAGGTGTGAAAGAAGTGTCTCTGTCTGAAGACTGGTCTAAGACTGGTCCAGTGGGCACTTAGTGGGGCAGGGAGAGACTGTTTGGTTTGTGCCACATTGTCAGCCAGCAGCTTCTCCAGCTTTTCTCCCAAAAAGAGGACGCCTGTAAACTTGGTCAAGCATAGGACCTGCTTAGAGTTAGTGTGCATCTTCTAGGGTCAGAGTCATAGCTGGCAGCTGGCTACATGGCTTGGGTAGAGAACCTTATTGCACCCTGTGACGGTACCTCCCATAAGGCTTTGTGGGAATATGACATAACTGGAATATGTTTTGTGCTGCCTGTGCCAGGTACATATCTCTGTAAAGGTTATGGTCTACTATATCTATTCATCCCTTTTGTACACATATATCATTTTGTACTTGAGGTTAAGAATATGGATTGTATACTTGCTTGATCTCTAGGTAAGGTTTGTGAGGCATTTGGTCAGCCTCTTTAGGAAGGAATTCACTAGGTTAAGTACCCGATCGGGGAACAATGCATCTTGGAATGCTCCAATCCACATAAGAAGTCTTCCTGGAGACATGCAAGATACCATGTGGGTAATGGCTGCTACCTGCAAATACTGAGTCATGCATGGGCATGTGACCTGCCCATGTGATTCCGAATCTCCATTTTGTAACTGGATTCTACAGAGGGTGAGGAGGGGGTCCCCACCCACAAGAGACAGTCTATTTAAACCCGTGGGAGACCCCTCCATTTTGTCTTCAGCTGGCTAAAGAAGAAGCCTCTCCACCCCCCCAGGATACTTGAAGGAAACTGAAACAAAGACAGTAACTACAGGGGGTGTGAGTGATTGCTGGACCCAGGCTAAAAGAAGATTAGCCTGTAAAAGGGAACATTTTGGAACTGGTGAGGATCTTATCTATATTTAGTGCAATTAGACATAGATTTGCGTATTTTATTTTATTTTGCTGGGTAACTTACTTTGTTCTGTCTGTTACTACTTGGAATCACTTAAATCCTACTATCTGTATTTAATAAAATCACTTTCTACTTATTAATTAACTCAGAGTATGTATTAATACCTGGGGGAGCAAACAGCTGTGCATATCTCTCTATCAGTGTTATAGAGGGCGAACAATTTATGAGTTTACCCTGTATAAGCTTTATACAGGGTAAAACGGATTTATTTGGGTTTAGACCCCATTGGGAATTGGGCATCTGAGTGCTAAGGGCAAGCACACTTCTGTTAGCTGTTTTCAGGTAAACCTGCAGCTTTGGGACAGGTGATTCAGACCCTGGGTCTGTGTCTGGAGCAGACGGGTGTGTCTGGCTTCAGCAAGACAGGGTGCTGGAGCCACCGAGCTGGCAGGGAGAACAGAAATAGAAGTAGCCTTTGCACATCAGCTGGCAGCTCCCAAGTGAGTTTCTGTGATCCAACCTGTCACACACCCATTGAAGCATTAGGGACAAATGCTGTTGCTAAGGAGACTTTTATTAAAATGGAGCCAAAGTCAAGGTGATCTCTGTCCTTTAGGCTTGGAGCCCTTCCAGCCAGGAAAGGAGCTGCTCTTGCAAAGCAGGTAGTTGCCAGGGACACTCAGAGGGTGGCCTCCATCTTTCTATCCTTGGGATCCTTAGGGTAGAACTCCCTTCTGAGGTAATAACCATATCCCTGGCGAGGGATGCTACAGTGGTGCCAACCTTCGGTGTCTCAGCAATAGATGCCCTTTAGTTTCTGAATGTTTAGAGAACCTGAAGTCACTCTTGTTAATGTGCGTGCTCTGACCCAGCTTGTTCCATTCATCCCTAATCACTTTCTTAAAGGAGGAGTGAAGGGGTCTCGCAGCCTCAGGGCAGCCTCAGGGGAGGAATTTACTCTGAGGCTTACTCTCAGGAGCCCACTCCGACTGGATGTGAATCGTGTAAACAACATTGTTGCACACAGCTTGAAATTTCAAAGGTGGGTGGGGGGAAATTGCTGCATTCTCAACCTTTCTGTTTGGATTCAGAACCAGACAGCTCACCTTCCTCAGTGGAGGAGGAGAGTCAGAGGACTCTGTCTCCTGGATTTTTTTGGTGCCTTTTCTTTCCCTCTTTGGAACCTTTTTAGGGTGCTTTGGGAGCATAGATGCTCTGCTGCAGCTTTGATGAGGCCTTTTGCTGCTTGCCTTCCATAGGTTCTGCAGCACTCTTGAGAGGTCTGTCTCAGAATCCTCTCCCTCTGGGACCCATTCCTCCTGGGAGTTGTCTGAGTCCTCCTGGTCAGCTTTAGCGGGAGTGGGAGCTGATTAGAAGCCCTGCTTCTTTACACAGGACTCTGAGGGGAGGGATTTGTGGCCCTCCAAGTTTCCCCTCTTTGTTCTGTTGGGTCCTCTGGGACTTACCCCCTGAGTAGGGTAGTCAGGGAGGATCCTCATAGAATCATAGAATATCAGGGTTGGAAGGGACCTCAGGAGGTCATCTAGCCCAACCCCCTGCTCAACGCAGGAACAATCCCCAGACAGATTTTTGCCCCAGATCCCTAAATGGCCCCCTCAAGGACTGAACTCACAACCCTGGGTTTAACAGGCCAATGCTCAAACCACTGAGCTATCCCTCCCCCCCTCCTTGCTTATGGAGCCTCTCCCTGCTCTGCACCCAGGTTCCTGACCCATTTGATCCCTGTTGGGGTTGTGGCTGCCTTGGTGGGTGTAATGGGGTTTGCTCACCACTCTGGCACCTCCTGCTGGAGGTCTTTTGAATTAGCTCTGCATGGTAGTGCACCCTCTTCGGGTGGTGCCTCGCCACCGTCACTCCTGCTCTAGGACCCATCTCTCCAAGGACCACAGCAACCTCTTCAGCGACACAGCCCTCCGGCCTTGCCACACACTGGGTTCCCCACTTCTGGGGGATCTGCAGTCCTCTGTTCAGCCACTTCCCTTAGTGGCAACTGCAGCGAATTGTCTGGCCACTTACTCGTGGCCCCAGCATCCTCTTTGCCCTTACCTCAGGGCCTCAGCCTGTAAACCCCAGCAGCCAGCCAGGAGCTGTCTCTTGCTCCCTGGTCCCTGCTCGAAGCACTGCTCTGTCCAGGGTGCTGGCAGTTCTCTCAGCCCTCCAAAGACAAAGTCTTTCCCCCCAGGGCTCCCAGCAGAGAACTTCCCTCCTCTGCCCTGCAGCTCCCTTTTTATATGGGCCTACTTGGCTATGATTGGCTGCTCCCTTCAGCCCTTCTCTGATTGGTTGCCTCCTTTACAGCCTTCCTTGGGCTCTATTAACCCCTTAGAGCCCAGTGTGGGGCAGGCACCCCACCACAGTGGGTAAAGGAACCCACCTGCCTGTCTGATGCCTAACCTCAGGACCTAACAGAATCAGGGAGGGAGGGAAAGGCTGGAAGCAGGCAGCCTCACCTATAGAGCACTTCTTGGATTAAACCCTGTGCTTTCTTGGCTACTCTGCCATGCCTGCAAGGGGCAGAGGAGCCAGCAGGGAGATGGTTAATCCCCCAAGCGGTTAACTGACCCAGGAAGGAGAGGAATCTCGGAGAGGGAGATCACTGCTCCCCACTGCCCAAAAGCTGGGCAGAAACAGCTCAAATTGCAAAGTACAGGCAGGAGCAACAGAAACTGCCCCCATCTGGTGCAGTGGAGGGATAGCTCAGTGGTTTGAGCATTGGCCTGCTAAACCCAGGGCTGTGAGTTCAATCCTTGAGGGGGCCACTTAGGGATCTGGGGCAAAAAAAAATTGGTCCTGCTAGTGAAGGCAGGGGGCTGGACTCGATGACCTTTCGAGGTCCCTTCCAGTTCTAGGAGATTGGTATATCTCCAATTATTATTTATTTATCTGGCAGCAAGCAGGAGCAGAGGAGGTATGGCCAGAGCGTGTGGAGCTGATCTGCCTCCACGAAGCTGCAGAGAGAGGAGAGACACTGGGCTGCAGAAAGTCCCCCATACAAGCCCCTTAACCACTGACTTGTACAGTGTGTGTGTTAGTAGTGAAAGGACTATTTCTACCATTAGGGTTACTATGGCAATGAGTTCCACATACACTGGCATTCAAGTGGCAGGTGCTGGCACAGTGGTAATCATGCAACAGTTAACTTTGCTTGAAATAAGTCTAATTGAAATGGTAGCTGTAGTGCCTGTGCCCCGTGGCAGTACTTATATGGGTGGACATGAAGTATGTTACAGGTGTGCGAGGCTACAGGGGAGCAGCCTGATAAATGTCTCTAGTGTAAGCAAAGCCTTTTGAACAGTTTCTGCTCTGTCACTGTGTCCCTTTTTTCTCCAGGTGTAGGAGACTGAAGCAAGACACTGCCAGATCTCTGTATGTGTCATTTGAACCCCTTTCTCCTTTAGGACCAGAAAAATTAGTATCTGTATGATAGCAACTGGCACTAACAATGCAGCGGCATTGGTGGTTGCAACAATGTNCAGAAAAATGAGTATCTGTATGATAGCAACTGGCACTAACAATGCAGCGGCATTGGTGGTTGCAACAATGTTGTAAGCACTAGTGTAGATGTGTTTGGGCATTTTTATCACAATGCCATTAAAACCTTCTCTGAACAGGTGGTAAAAAAGTTCCCAATCCCAGTCTACAGTAGCAGCTGAGCACTGGTGCAGCAGCACTGTTATTGTAACACGTTTACTAAAGTATTGAGTGTAGATGCACTAGGGTCTATTGTAGCTGTTTTCCAGCACCATTGCATCTATTATGCATGGCGTAAGTTCTAATGTAGATCAAGAAAAGGCATTTTTGTGTCACAAGGGTAGCTATTTTCCTAGTGTAGACAAGGTCTTTGAGAGAGATAAGATGAGTGAGATAATCGCTCTTATTGGACCATTTTCTGGTGGTGAAAGGGACAAGCTTTCGAGGTTATACGGAGATCTTCTTCCTCCTGAAGAAGAGCTCTGTCAAAGGTTGTCTCTCTCACCAAGAGAAGCTGGTCCAATAAGAGAGATTTTCTCGTCCCCCTTGCGTCTCTAACGCAATGTCTACACAGCAACTAGATACACTGGGGCTTGCAGGACACGGGCTTCAGGGCTGTTTCATTGCTGTGTGGACTGTGCTGAAGCCTGAGCTCTGGGACCTTCCCATCTCACAGGGTCCTAGAGCCCGAGCTCCAGCCCAAGCCCAGAAGTCTACACAGCAATGAAACATCTCCGCAGCCTGAGCCCTGCGATCCTGAGTCGGCTGACATGGGCCAGCTGAGGGTGTCTAGTTGCTGTTTAGCCATATCCTTATATCCTGGGACCAACCTCCAGCAACGTCATGTTAATAGACCTTAACGATTCTGCAGAGTATTTTCATGGTTCCCCTAATTGGGAAAAGTCATATCCCATTAACATTTAAACAGGCCAGCTCTTGCGTGACAGGAATTTTCCTAACTACTGGTATGACATAAGACCAAAAAGCTCTCCATTAGCCAGACATATTCACAATTATAAACAAAAAAGTCATTGGTACAATATATGTCAATTACAGCCAAGAATAGACAGATTATTTATTGCCTGTCATGGATTGTGTCACAGAATTTCATAAACTCGCTCAGAATTTAAATTAGCCTCATAAAGCTAATCCCTGGAAAATAAAAACACACTGATTTAGCATTTCAGCTCAATTGAATAAACTCGTATTATTTTTTCATTTCCCTAAATTATAGCAAATCTGTTTTTAAATGGGAGAAAGTTTCTAAGGACCTGAGGGTTGCAAATGGTGATTCCAACGAAATTCTTCTTTATCCCCATAAGACCGTCATGAAGTAGCTTCCTTATGGAGTTATACAATCCTCTGCAGTTTTGAGATTGGTGTGAATAGGAGTTTTATTGACTATAGAGGAGGTGAAACATTTGGGAAGGAAACGCTGCTAAATGTTAAACTCAGCTACCACTCTGGAAATTGTTTGGCTGACAACCTGGTGACAGGTAATCCAAAAGTATGGATATCAGGGGAATGGGGAACTTCAGCACCCATTGGGATTGTCCTACACTAATGCAAATAAGAACACAAGGACATTTAACTCCTTAACACCAGCAGAATTGGCATCTCCTACTGTCAGTTTGTCTAAGTATTTATACTAGGCTCCTCCCCATGGCTGCAGTTAGAATTAGCATGTATCAGTGTAAATTTGATTCCTGACCCCAAAGAGTTAATCAAATTTGACAGCAATTTATGCTGAATTTACAGGTGAGTTGAATGGTTAATTATGTTGTGGCTGCTCTCCAAAATCTTGGCACACTTTTGCTCTCTCAGGACTTCATGCTTTAGCAATAACCTAGCATGCTTAGATAAGCACTAACTAGGGTGACCAGATATCCCGATTTTATAGGGAAAGTCCCGATTTTTGGGTCTTTTTCTTATATAGGCTCCTATTACCCCCCACTCCCTCCCGATTTTTCACATTTGCTGTCTGGGCATCCTAGCACTAACATAACATACGTTGTGACATACATGTTTTATGCCCCCTCCTGCTTCTTCAATGGGTTGGAGACGCCATTGGAGTTAGTGAGTAGATGTGGGCTGATGTTTTTTCCAGAATGCTGATGACAACCCGCATTGTGGGCCAGGCTCATGGCCACACTGGTGCAAACTGGCCACATTGGGCAGGGGAGGAATCCTCTTAAGTAGGGGAACCCTCTTGCCGTGCAGCCCAGACAGCCTGCAAACTGGCCAAGATACTATCTAGTGCTGCAGAGTGGCAAAGATGCTGCCCAGTGTAGCAGCTGTGGCCAGGCAGAAGCGGGTGGGGCTACAGGTCCTCCGGCGTCGCTCCTCTGTCTTGTACCAGGTTGTTGCCTGTTGGTTCCCGAATTTGGCAGCTGCAAAGGTGGCTTAATACTACATTTGCCTCTTCACTGCTGGCCCATATCTGGACCAGTTTGCAGGCTGTCTGGGCCTGTCTCTCCAGCTGATCTGGACTGGAAAATGCAAGTGGGTATCCTTCAGTGGTAGGGTTAGACTGGGGTAAAAATGAGAGCAGGCTGGTGGGGGGTGATTATGGTGGATTGGGAGAAGCTACCAGAGAATATGGCTGATTATTGACCCCCCACATGAGTGGGAGTGTTTGGCCATCATTTGTTAGCAAAGCTTGCAACACAGAGATCTGGTTAGATTTATGCAGCACAGCCCACATACTTGAACAGGCACTTGATTGTGTGGGGTTTCTGTTGGAAATCTGAAGAAGTAAAGAGTTTGTTCTGTTTTCTTGGTCACTGGCTGTTTTATGTCATCTGGGATTTGCTTTTGTTGTGTTTTGTTTTATTGCGCTGGATTGTAATTATAATGGGAGACTGATATTGGTGTGCTTTATTATGTTTACACTGAAAATAAATAAATATTGGTTCTTTTAAGTAGTGGGGGTGTAAAATTGTGGAAGACGAAGTGAACCGACCTATGTTACCTTCATCGTATTTGCCATTTTCCTGTTAAATTTCCTCCTTTGAAATACAAGCGAAGAGGCCAGATGTATACAGTGGGAGGTTTTCCAGATTCATATTTTAAGAAGTGAGGTGCAGCCACAGGGCCTTGTCCTTTCTCCACACATAAGATCAGCATCATCATTGAACGCACACTCCAAGCATAGACTAAAATACACTAACTAGTAAGAGCTGGTTGTTCTGGCCCCAGCAACTTCTAATCCCACAATATTTTATAGAATGATCTGATACTTGACACCTCCAGGCCTTTTATTTCAAAATGATTCTTCCAGCAATACAGACTTGATTGAATTTGGCTGGCTATTGCCACAGAAGAATGCACTGATGAACAACGTTAAGCAACATGCCAAGAATGATGTACGTACAATCATCTTCCTGTACATCATATGTAATGCTGACACCTTTCTATAAGATGGTAAAATGATGGGACCACATGTCTAATGGATGTGGCAGCTCATATGTACTGTCGGTTGACCGAAGCAGAGCCCTTTTCTAAACCTTTAATGTCCAATTGTGCATGTCTCCTCAAATGTTTTGCCCAGCTCTATTAAAAGAAGTTCAAAGTTATCAAATTGGAAGCACATTGAGTAGTGAAGCATTTTGGCCTCTACTCTACATTATCTGTGTTGATGTGACTATGAGATCCCATTAACTAGCTACAGATGTTATACAGTTCATACATTACGTGGCCTTAAAATAAACTGAGTTTGGCAATCCTCTCCGTGTAATATCTGAATGATTTTCCACATTATTTATTATAGGCTTCACCTTTACAGTAAACAGACTTAACAATTGGTTCCAGTGTAAAAACAAAGCCAGACAAAGGGACACATTTGATTCCAGTTTGGATAATGGGGAAATACTGTGAGAACAGCCATTGATTTCTCTATAACCAGAAGTGAAAAGTCACTTTCCTGCACACGTCATGGTGGTGCCAGCAGAAACTGACCAGCCCTTCCCAATGTGTCTACAGAGGCTCAATGGCCCATAGTGGGAGTATCCCTTCCTGGTAGCTGCTGAGAAAAGCTGATTGGAGATGAGGATGAATGGGGAAGAATGACCACATGTATTTTGGCGAGGTTGAGAGCAAAGTTTGTATGTTTTTATATTTTGTTTCCCTCATAGACCTAGAAGCAGGGAAACAAAGGGGCAAAAGACATTATAATTATTTTTAATTTCTGTCTGTCACAAGTAAGCAGAGGCATCTGAAAGTGTGAAATATTCCAAGCTCCTGTAGGGTGTAAATACTAAACAAAAACCAAAGGTGGTTTTGATTTTGTCCTTGGCAAACCAAAAGGTGAGTTTGCCAGAAGCAAACCCAAAACAGGGCTGCCCGAGTCTGTCTCTCTCTCTCTCTTTAATAAGTAGATGACATATGTTCCTCAACTGTTGTTTAAGCATGATGGTTGACTATATTAAGGGAAAAATACTCTGATAATAAAATATTATAACAGAGCTGGGTAAACCACTATGACTATAGAAGGATCAATCAACATTTCTAAAAGTCCATTTAAAAAGCTGAAAAAAATGTTTAAATCTAACTTCATATGGTAAAACCCCCACACACAGTTTTTGTTAAATAGCTATTTACATGGTTGACATTAATCAGCTCCAAGAGGAGCCATCATGGTCATTGGGCCAATAATAATTATTTTTAAGTCTTTTTGAAGTAGCCTTAATGGTTTCAAAAGAACCAGTAAGTTCTGTTAGGTCAATAATATAGATTTTAACAATAATTTATAAACAAACAGTTTGTGATCTATTTTGTCAAGATATATTTCCAGGAAAGGCTTGTAATCATTAATATAAAAGCAGTTTAAAATTAACCAACATGCCCCAAAGGATTTTACCAATAGGATTAAGTAACACTAAAGCTGTGACACAAGGAAAAAATAAATGTCTCTTCTCTGCTTTTTACTACGTACCTGTGTTTTGAACCTGCAGACATCTCAGTAATGAGGTGCAGCCTTAATATTACTTAGCTGTGGGTTGTGTGTGTATTTATATAAAGAGATTAGTTTGTAACATTAATGTTAATGAGAAACTTGTGCATTTACAAGTGCATAGTAATGTCCTTTCTTTGCCAGCAGCTGGCTGTGAGTCCCTTGTTCCACTACTTTTCCATTATGAATCACTGCTATGACATCAGCGTTCTGGACGGTCGTCAAGCGGTGAGCAATAATAATGCAGGTTCGACCCTTCCTGGCATCGTCCAAGGCTTTCTGGACAATCTGCAGACAGATGCAGTGAAAAACTTGTTATTACGTGGAGAATCTTCCCTTTCATAGGTAACACTGTTGCCTTTATAGTTCACATTATCACTTGGGTGTTCCTCACTGGGGTTTAGGAGTCAGTACTTCCCAAGCATGAAGGAGGCCTCAAACACAGGGGCCTGATATTACAACCTTTATTTGTGTGAGTAATTCCACTGAAGTCATAGAGACTACTCTCATGAACAAAGGCTAGCAGAATGAGGTCCATAAGGATCTAGTTTGGATCAACATAAAAAAACCAGTTACTCACCTTTGTAACTGTTGTTCTTCGAGATGTGTTGCTCATATCCATTCCAATTAGGTGTGCGTGCGCGTGCACGATCGTCGGAGAATTTTTACCCTAGCAACCCCCGGTGGGTCGGCTGTGGAGCCCCCTGGAGTGGCGCCTTCATGGCGCTGGATATATACCCCAGCCGACCCAGCGCCCCCTCAGTTCCTTCTTGACGGATACTCCGACAGTGGGGAAGGAGGGCGGGTTTCGAATGGATATGAGCAACACATCTCGAAGAACAACAGTTACAAAGGTGAGTAACCGTCTTTTCTTCTTCGAGTGCTTGCTCATATCGATTCCAATTAGGTGACTCCTAAGCCTTACCTAGGCGGTGGGGTCGGAGTGAGCCATCGCTGCGTGCAGAACTGCTGAGCCAAATGCGGCATCGTCTCGAGACTGCTGTACCAACGCGTAGTGGGCGGCAAAGGTATGAACGGATGACCAGACCGCCGCTCTACAGATTTCTTTGATCGGCACTTGAGCCAAGAAAGCGGACGAGGATGTGTGAGCCCTTGTGGAGTGGGTGGTGATGCGCGGCATCGGGACACCGGCCAAGTCGTAGCAGGCCCGAATACAGGACGTGATACAAGAGGAGATACGTTGTGAGGAGATCAGTAGACCTTTCATCCGGTCAGCTACCCCAACGAAGAATTGGGTCGTCTTCCTAAACGGCTTTGTGCATTCGATATAGAATGCGAGGGCCCTGTGAACGTCCAGAGTGTGCATACAGTGATTCTGCCGCGTAGCGTGCGGTTTCGGATGGAAGACCGGGAGGAAAATATCCTGGTTCACGTGAAAAGCTGAAACCACTTTGGGGAGAAAGGCAGGGTGGGGGCAAAGCTGCACCTTGTCGTTATGGAAGACTGTGTACGGGGGTTCCGACACGAGGGCCCTGATTTCAGAGACGCGCCTCGCTGACTTGATAGCTACAAGAAAGGCTGTCTTCCAAGATAGGCAAAGGAGCGAGCAGGTAGCCATTGGCTCAAACTGGGGCCCCGTGAGCTTGGAGAGGACCAGGTTAAGGTCCCACGCCGGAACCGGTTGACGAAGTTGAGGGTAGAGGCGATCTAAGCCCTTTAAGAATCTGATGACCATCGGGTTAGAGAAGACCGATGAAGTATGTTCTCCTGGATGGAAAGCCGAAATAGCTGCCAGGTGCACTCTGACAGATGATATCGCTAGGCCTTGCTGTTTCAGGGATAGGAGATAGTCCAGAATGAATGGAATGGATGCCTGCAATGGAGACGTGGCGCGCTGTTCGCACCAACAGGAGAAGCGCCTCCATTTGGCCAAGTAAGTGGCCCGTGTGGAAGGTTTCCTGCTACCTAACAGAACCTGCTGCACTGATTGTGAGCAGAGTAATTCTGCCCAAGTTAGCCAAGCAGCATCCATGCAGTGAGGTGAAGTGACTACAAATCTGGGTGGCAGAGTCGTCCGTGGTCCTGGGAGATCAAGTCCAGCAACAGCGGGAGCGTGATTGGAGGCACTATGGACAACTCCAGGAGCGTGGTGTACCAGTGCTGTCTTGGCCATGCTGGAGCGACCAGAATCATGCGTGCCTCGTCCCTGCGCAACTTGAGCAGGACCCTGTGGATCAGCGGAAATGGAGGGAAGGCGTAGAGCAGCTGTTCCGTCCACTGGAGTAGGAAAGCATCTGATAGGGAACCCTGAGAGCGCTCTTGGAGAGAACAGAACACTTGGCACTTCCGATTGACTGGCGAGGCGAAGAGGTCGATCTAGGGAAACCCCCACCTCCGGAAGATGGCGTGGATGGTATCTGGGCAAATCGACCACTCGTGTGTTTGGAATGACCTGCTGAGACGGTCTGCCAGCGTGTTCTGGACTCCTGGGAAAAATGACGCCATCAGATGTATCGAGTGGGCTATGCAAAACTCCCACAGGCGAATGGCCTCTAGGCATAGGGGGGAGGACCGGGTCCCCCTTGCTTGTTGATGTAGAACATGGCCGTTGTGTTGTCTGTGAGGATTGCTACGCAATGGCCATGTAGAATGCCACTGAATGCCTGACACGCTAGGCGTACTGCCATCAGTTCTCGTACATTGATGTGTAGAGCCAGCTCGGCTGCGGTCCAGAGGCCCTGCGTCTGGTGCTCTCCCAGGTGGGTGCCCCATCCTAGAGATGATGCGTCTGTGACAAGGTGTAAGGAAGGTTGTGGTGGGTGAAATGGGACCCCTTCGCACACCGACGAGTGGTTCAGCCACCAGCCGAGGGAGGCCAAGACCGATTCCGGAACCGTGACCACCATGTTCCGACCGTCCCAACCTGGACGATACACTGTTGATACCCAGGCCTGAAGCGGACGGAGCCGAAGTCTGGCATGCCTGGTTTCGTAGGTGCATGACGCATGTGCCCCAGAAGTCTGAGGCACGTCTGTACCGTGGACGTCAGGAAGCTTTGGAGGCTGCGAATGATGTGCACAATAGCCTGAAAACGAGCGTCCGGTAGGAGAGCGTGGGCAAGTTTGGAGTCCAAGACTGCCTCGATAAACTCTAATCTCTGGGTTGGTTCCAGAGTTGACTTCTCTTTGTTGAGTAAGATGCCCAGCTTGCGGAAGGTTTGAAGTGTGAGTTGGACATGCGATCGGACATCGTCCTTGGTGCGGCCCCGGATGAGCCAGTCGTCGAGATACAGGAACACCTGTATCTGTTGTCGATGAAGGTGGGCTGCGACGACGGCCATACATTTGGTAAATATCCTCGGGGCCGTGGATAGTCCGAATGGAAGGATGGCAAATTGGTAATGTTGTTGGTTTACAACAAAGCGAAGGAAGCGCCTGTGCAGCGGGTAAATTGCTATGTGAAAATAGGCGTCCTTCATGTCGAGGGTGGCATACCAGTCTCCAGGATCCAGGGATGGGATAATGGTCCCCAAAGAAACCATGCGGAACTTCAACTTTACCATAAATTTGTTGAGTCCGCGCAGATCTAATATGGGCCAAAGCCCCCATTTTGTTTTTGGGATTAGGAAATAGCGGGAGTAAAACCCCCTGCCCCTTAGTTCTGATGGAACCTCCTCGATCGCTCCCATGGACAGGAGCGCAAGGATCTCCTGTATGAGAAGTTGCTCGTGAGAGGGGTCCCTGAAGAGGGACGGGGAGGGAGGATGGGAGGAGGGTGCAAAAGAAAATTGGAGGGAATATCCCCTTTCCACCGTGCGAAGGACCCATTGGTCTGAAGTTATAAGGGACCACGCACGGCGGAAATGGGATAGACGATCCCAAAAAGGTGGGGAGAGATCCTGGATGGTGGCTAGTACGCCGTCCTTGGGCGCACCTTCAAAATTGCTGTCTGGGTCCTGCCGATGGTCTAAGAAGGCTCTGGTTCTGACCAGGTTGGTGGCCATTGGAACGCCTTCTACCACCTCGTCCACGCCTTCTGTATACTTCTTGTCTTGGACGAGGGGGAGGGAAGAACCTTTGAGGCTGTGGGCTAAAGGGTCTATGCTGAGGCCCTGGGACATGCATCCCCAGGGAGCGTATCATGGTCCTGGAGTCTTTCAGGGTCTGCAACCTAGAGTCCGTTTTGTCCGAAAACAGGCCCTGCCCATCAAATGGGAGATCTTGCAGTGTGTGCTGCAGCTCTGGTGGTAGGTCAGATACCTGAAGCCAGGAGATGAGTCGCATCGCTATGCCCGACGCCAGTGTCCTAGCCACAGAGTCCGCAACATCGAGAGAGGCCTGTAAGGAGGTCCTAGCCACCTTCTTCCCCTCTTCGACCAAAGCCCCAAACTCATCCCTGGATGCACTAGGGATCAGTTCTTTAAATTTACTCATGGAGTTCCAGGAGTTATAGTCATATCTGCTCAGGAGCGCCTCTTGATTTGCGGCTCTGAGCTGTAGACCCCCCGCTGAATAGATTTTGCGTCCGAACAAATCGAAGCGCTTGGCGTCCTTGGATTTGGGCGCTGACGCCTGTTGCCCATGTCGTTCCCGTGCGTTCACCGAGGAAACCACCAGGGAACACGACTCAGGGTGAGTATACAGATACTCATAATCTTTAGAGGGAACAAAGTACTTCCTCTCCACTCCTCTGGCCATGCGTGGGATAGAGGCTGGGGTCTGCCAGATGGTCTTGGCATTAGCCTGAATCGTGCGTATGATCGGCAACGCCACCCTGGATGGTGCATCCGCTGACAGGATGCTCACCACTGGATTCTCCAACTCCACTATCTCCTCCGCTTGGACGTCCATGCTACGTGCCACCCTACGTAGAAGGTCCTGGTGAGCACGGAGGTCAATCGGGGGGGACCCGAGGTAGATGTACCTGCCACTGCCTCATCTGGAGAAGATGAGGAAGAAGGTACGGGGGCTAATGGGTCCTGCGGTGGGTCCAACTGCTCCGGGTCCGGCTGGTCAGGGTCAACAGGAGCAGGGTCTGGGTCCAGTATAGGCGTAGGAGGAGAAGCCTCCACGCCGCTCGGGGGGGGGCAGCTGATGGTGGCCTCCAGCACTCGGGGCTCTGAGTGTGCTGAACGGGAGGCTGTCGGCGGAACCCCTTGGGCTTGGTGGTACGCCCACGGGGTCCAAAAAGACCACTGTGCAGGGTCCTGGTTAGGGTCCTCGGCCCCCTCCTGTCAGCGGCCGAAGTTGTCCGCTGCTTGCCCTGGTGCGGGATAGGCTGACCGGGAGGCGCCGTCTGAGTGAGAGGAGCGCGAGGCAGATCGGGAGGACCAGGTGGTGCGGAACGTGCCTGCCCTGATAGCGCCGGGAACGGTGCCGAGCGGTTCCGGCCGACAGGGGTACCGTCTCTGCGCAGTGCCGGGGATCGGTGCCGGGATCAGGATCGGTGCCGAGAGCCAGACCGGGATCTTGAAGAAGACCGCCTTCTGGAGTGGTGCTGGGAGTGGCTTCTCGAGCGCGATCGGCGATCTGATCGGTGCTGGGAGCGGCGCCGGGAGCCGGAACAGTACCGACGACCTGAGCGGTGCCGCGATGTAGAGCGGTATCGGGAGGAAGATCGGCGCCGTGAGTACTACCGGTGCCGTGATGGAGAACGGTGCCGGGACTGTGAGCGGTGCCGGGATCTGCTCCTAGATCGAGAGTCCATGCTCGGAGACGGTGGACGTACTAGGGTCGGCTTGCCTCTAGATTGCACCGCGCGGGTGAGATGTGGCACCGTGGTCCGAGTCTGTGCCGGCTCTGTGAGGGCAATGAGGTCCTTCGCCGTCGCAAAGGTCTCTGGCGTTGACGGGAGACAAGGCTCAACCACCGTGTGGGTCGGGGAGGCCGTCCGCACTGGACTCAACGGCCTTTCTGTCGGTGCTGGAGTCAATGGTGCCGATATCGGTGCCTGTGTCCTTGGTTGCTCCGGTACCGGACGCGACTCCAAGGTTAAGGTGGGTGCCGATGCCAGCTGTTTGGAGGCAGACCCGTCTGGTTTCCAGGGTCTCTTCTTTTGACCCGGGGACAGTGACCGGTGCCGAGGTGCTTGGGGGCACGGTGCCGGGGAAGGTCGGTGCCGTGGACCCTTCTGCACATCTGCGCGCGGTGCCGCAGTTGCGACCGCAGCCGGAGCACTGCGCACCGAGGCACTCGGTGCCGGAAGTTGGCGTGCCGAAGGCGTGTCCGGGCTGAGGGCCGCCTCCATAAGGACCTGCTTCAGACGAAAGTCCCGCTCCTTTTTGGTTCGGGGCAGAAAAGCCTTTCAGATCTTGCACTTTTCGGTCTGGTGAGACTCCCCGAGGCACTTTAAACAAGCGTCGTGGGGGTCCCCCGTTGGCATAGGCTTAGAACAAGCCAAGCACGGTTTGAAGCCCGGAGCCTTGGGCATGAGCCCCAGCGGCACACCGGGAGGAAGGGGGGAGAGGGACCCCTTCCAACCCGCTAACACCTATAAGTACTCTACAACTAAATTTATTACTATGAACTACTACTATAACCCTATAAACAGTAATCTATAACTATACAACTAACTAACCAACTAAATGGAAAGAGCTAGGGAGAGTGGAGGACAGCTATGCTGCGCTCCACAGTTCCA
>QXTE01001029.1:15806-37272 GCA_003942145.1 Platysternon megacephalum
GTGAAAGCACCTCTAAACTCTGAGTCTCCATTAACCAAGGACAACACCCGTGAGTGCAGGGCCGGCTCTAACTTTTTTGCCGCCCCAAGCAAAAAAAAAAGAACGTCGCCCTGCCGAAACAGGCCCCCCCGAGCGCCACGCCGCACCACTGAAACACCCCCCCGAGCGCTGCGCCACTGAAACACCCCCCCGAACACCGCCAAAACACCCCCCCAGTGCCGCGCCACCGAACCCCCCCCGAGCGCCGCGCTACCAAAACTCCCCCCCGAGCGCTGTGCTGCCGAAACTCCCCCCTGAGCGCCGTGCCTCCAAAACACCCCCCCGAGCGCCGCGCCACGCCACCGAAACAAAAGCAACCCACCCCCCCCGAGTGCCGCCCGGCCAAAAGAAAAACAACAACAACAAAATCTCGAGCACCGCCCCACCGAACCAAAATTTAAAAAAAAAACCTGAGCACCCCCCGCCACCCCAAGATTTGCCGCCCCTTACAAGGTGCCGCCCCAAGCACGTGCTTGGTTGGCTGGCGCCTGGAGCTGGCCCTGGGTGAGTATTAATGAGACTGTTAAGAATGCTGGAGACACAACACAGTTCATGTGAACAAATGTGGCTGTGGCATCCTACTTTCTATTTAAGCAAGAGATACCACACACTACAAACTGGAGGNCGCTGGCGCTGGGAGAGTTGGGGCTGATTCCCCTTCCCGGCAGTGACCGGCTCCACGGAGCTGTGCGGTGCCCAGAGGGGAATGTTCCCCGGCAGCTTTAGCCATATGGAAAAGGGGCCAATTGCTCGTTGCTTCGCTCCCTGGAGATCCCCGTTAACTCCAACGAGAGGAGCCGTTTGCGTGAGGCGAGCAGCGCTCTGCTCTGCGCTGCGCTGGGGCGGGGGACGGAGTCAGGACATGAAAGAGTTAATCCGTGACGTCAGCGTTTCCAGTCCTGACGCCCCTTCCCCCTCTTGCGCCCCAGGCAGGAGAGTTTTGCTTGTGTCGTTGCTGCCCCCATGCGGCCGGCGCGGGAAGTTCCGCAGCTCTGGTTTTTGTACGAGCATCCGCAGTGTTTGTGTCATTGTGTGTCTGGCACAGTGATACCGGGCGGTGTCCTCGGGCTTCAGGCCGGTCAGTTGCAGATACAGCAGGTTGTTGGGATTGTCCCTGGAGATGGTGAATCGGCCTTCAACAGCCGGGGAGTACCACTGCTTGGATGCATCGGGTCTAATATCAGCCACCCATTCCAGCCCCTTCCTGGGAGCCTGGCGGACCCAGCTCATGTAGTAGCTGCTGAAGGTGAAGCCGGAGGCTTTGCAGGAGAGGCGGAGAGAGTCTCCGGGCTTTTTCACATCCCCTCCGGACTCCACCAGCACCTGGGACCGGGCACCTGGGAATAAAGAGAGGTTGTAAATATCGATTTACAAGGGGAGATAAGAAAATATTCTTCTGACTCTGCCAGTTATTCAGAGGAGGAAAATACCTTCCAAAGCTGCTACAGCGAAAATTACAAGGAGCAAAAATCCCATTTTCCCGGGTGCTGGAGGGGAAAGTTCTCAGGGGACTGGCTGGTCACTGCACAGACCCAGGGGCTGCGGATTGTGTCTCCGGGTGCAGCCTGGGCAGGGAGGGGCACAGATTTAAACAGGAAACTAACTCCGGCATTTGCATATCCCGCTCCTAATAAGAGACACACACTCTTACCCTTAGTAATTTCAGTGATTAACTATCGGTCTAGACCAGGGGTCAGCAGCCTTTCAGAAGTGGTGTGCCAAGTGTTCATTTATTCACTCTGATTTAAGGTTTCGCGTGCCAGTCATACATTTTAACGTTTTTAGAAGGTCTCTTTCTAGAAGTCTATAATATATAACTAAACTATTGTTGTATGTAAAGTAAAGAAGGTTTTTAAAATGTTTAAGAAGCTTCATTTAAAATTAAATTAAAATGCAGAGCCCCCCGGACCGGTGGCCAGGACCTGGGCAGTGTGAGTGCCACTGAAAATCAGCTCGTGTGCCAAAGGCATGACACGGGTGCCATAGGTTGCCGATCCCTGGTCTAGACGGTCCCTTCCTATGTGCTGTGCAGCGCCTGGGCGGCCGGATCCTGCTGACACTTTTACCCCAGGGAGGAATGAAGTGATCCCCCTCCCTAAACACCATCTGATGCCCGATGGAGCATGTTTTGGGTGGTTCGGTGCAGGACACCCCTTGTTCTTCATGGCCTTGGGATCAGAGTGTTGGAGACAAAAGTACTTGTCAGGAGAACGGGGGCAGTGCCTGTGAGACTCTCAGGGTCCATGAGGCAATGAAGACGCTTGTTTATAACAAGGGGAGTCCTGACATTTAAAATTCAGGTGTTGTCTAATTTAGGACGGGACTTTCACAGGAGGATTAAGGGAGCATTGGGCTCTATATTATTCAGTAGAAGCCACGTTCTGTGTCCTTCCTGCCTCGGTCTCTCTCCAGCCCGCCTCAGCTTCTCCCTCTGCATCAGTCTCTCGCTGAGCGAATTCAGTCTGGTGCTTGGGGCGGCGAATAGAAAGGGGCGGCACGTCCGGGTCTTTGGGCAATTCGGCGGCGGGTCCCTCAGTCCCTCTCGTCCTCTTTGAAGTGCCGCTGAAGAGGAAGAGAGGGATTGAAGGATAAAACCCTTCCGATCTGTTCCTGTCTACAACCCTGAGTCACGTGACTATCCCCATTGACCTGAGGGCCAGCGCTGGGCTGAGGGATGTCACCAAGGGCTGAGGGGCGGGGTCTTTTGTCTCCATGGTGACTCTATGAAATGGCAGAAATTTCTTGTGGGTTGAGATGTCTCAGCTCCACCCATTGTTACCAGCTGAGACTCGGCGCTTTGATTTACGGATGTCAGTTGGGTGAAAACCATCCACGAGCCGCTTTGGAAAGTCCCGGCGGTGCCACATTCCCAGACTCAGCGGAGTGGGGTTTATTCCGGCGCTGGGTGATCTCTGCCCCACAGCCCCGCCCGGACTCTGAATGGCCCATTTCCATACCCCAGCCTCCATCTCTCTGTGCCTCAGTCTCCCCTCTCTGAACCAGGGGCTGTGATAGTTCCCCGGCCTCCCGGCGGCGTTGTGGGGATAAAGGCAATAACCGCGTGTGAAGGGCGGAGATGCCCCGGTGAGGGGCCCCACATCGGTTATAATGAACTAATCATCTTCCGCTGCATTAATGCGATAAACGTCTCAGTTTGCTGAAAGGGCCAGAGCCTCCCTGGTGTAAATCCGGAGTAACTCGAGTCTAGCGGAAGCAGTTGCGGTGACTTTACACTAGCGGACGATGTGGCCCCAGGAGCAATTCGCTCCATCCGCTGGGTCTGATGCAAACCCCAATGTGCTTGTCCCCTTTACACTGACAGACGCTGTCCTGTGAGTCTGACACAGAGACGGGCCCCTGGAGAGCCAACGTGCCAGGTCTGCGAGGGGAGAGCGACTCAGAACAGGACTCACTCCGGATTGGGGTTCACAGATGAAGCGAGGGATCTCTGCCCCGCAGGCCCAGCGGGGCTCTGGGCAGGAAGGGGAGACACGTTGCCTGGGAACGGAAGGGTTAAAACTGACGGGAGGTTTGTGTTACCTTCACCCGGTTGCCGGGTCTCCTGTCCGAGCCCGGAGCGGTGTGTGTGTCACTGCTGCCCCCGCGCGGCTGCCGGGAGAAGGGCGATTCCGCAGCCTGGGTTTTTGTATGATCACAAACCGGTTTCGTTTCACTGTGTCTCCCGCACAGTAATAGCGGGCGGTGTCCTCGGGCTTCAGGCCGGTCATTTGCAGATACAGCTCACTCTTGGGATCATCCCTGGAGATGGTGAATCGGCCTTTGACGGAATCAAGGTAGTATGTAGGACTCCCACCGGTGCTTATATAAGCGACCCATTCCAGTCCCTTCCCGGGAGCCTGACGGACCCAGTGCATATCGTAGCTGCTGAAGGTGAAGCCGGAGGCTTTGCAGGAGAGGCGGAGAGAGTCTCTGGGCTTTTTCACACCCCCTCCGGACTCCACCAGCTGCACCTGGGACCGGGCACCTGGGAATAAAGACAGGCCATTAATATCGGTATGAAAACAGCGGTAACACAATATTCTTCTAACTCTGCCAGTTATTCAGAGGAGGAAAATACCTTCCAAAGCTGCTACAGCGAAAATTACAAGGAGCAAAAATCCCATTTTCCCTGGTGCTGGAGGGGAAAGTTCTCAGGGGACTGGCTGGTCACTGCACAGACCCAGGGGCTGCGGATTGTGTCTCCGGGTGCAGCCTCGGCAGAGAGAGGCACAGATTTAAACAGGAAACTGTCTCCCTCATTTGCATGTCCCCGCGTTATAAGAGACACACACTCCTGCTGCCAGTGATCTGACTGACTTGCCCTAGGGCTCCGGGTGCAGGAGTCAGACTGTCCCGTCCTGTGTGTCTGTGCAGCGCCGGGCACAGGGCGCTGGGGTCCTCCTGACACTTTCGGACCCCTGGGAGGAATGAACAGCTCCCTGCAGTGACTGTATTTCCTCACCCAGGAACTGAGGGCCTGGCTATTGTGAGGTGATATTGGGGGTTGGGGGGACTCAGCTCTGGAGCCCCGTTCCACGCGCACAAGGGCCATGCCACGTCCGGTCAGGGGGGTCAGTGTCTGGGGAGGGGTCGTGTCCCAGGGATCCATTGGGCTGGGCCACCCGCTGGAGAGGGAAGATTTCCCATGGCGCTGGGAGGGATTTGGGACGGGAGCCCCTTTCCCTTCCCAGCAGTGACCGGCTACATTGAAATGATCCATGACACTAGGGACGTGATCTGAGCAAGCCTGGCTCGTGCTTTGGACCAGGTCTGGGGCCCGCCTGTGGGTGCAGGTGGGAGAAGCTGGGGGTAGGGGGGAGTCTGAGGACAGAGTAAAGTTTTGCAGCGGAGCCTCCCTGGGATTACTGGGCCGAGAGCGGCGTGTCCAGGGACCAGGGTTTCTTGCAATTGGTTCTGGTCACTAATTGAGACAGGAAAATGGCCTAGATCAGTGGCTGTCAACCTTGCCAGACTGTCCTGCATCAGGAGTCTGATTTGTCTGGCAAACCCCAAGTTCCACCTCACCTAAAAACCGTATGCTTACAAAATCAGACATCAACATACAAAAGTGTCACAGCACATTATGGAGAAATTGCTGACTCTCATTTGTATCATATAATTAGAAAATAAATCGATTGGAATATAAATATTGTACTAAATTTCAGCGTATAGAGCAGTAGAAACACGTCATTGTCCGTATGAAGTTTTAGTTTGTACTGACTTGGCTAGTGCTTTTTATGTAGCCGGTTGTAAAACTAGGCAAACGTCTGGATGAGCTGATGCATCCCCAGGAAGATCTCTGCTTACCCCGGCTGAGACCCACTGGCCTGTCCCGCTCCTTACAAGGGACACAAACTCCTCTCCTCCGAGATGTAAATTACTAACACAGTGGCTCAGAGAGGGGTCAGACTGCTCCTTATACATTTGTACATGGGAGAAATAAGCAGCTCCCTTGAATAACCAGAATTCTTTACCTGGGGATTTGGGGCCCCCTACAAAATCTATTCTAGTCAACTAAGAGATGGTGGGAGATTCCGCTCTGAAGCCCCCACTCCCCATGCACCGTGGGGCGGTGGTTCTGTGGGGTCAGTGACGGGGTCCGGTCAGAGGTTTCCATTGGTTTGGGGGACACCCGCTGGAGGGTGAAGGTTCCCCTGGGTGCTGGGGCAAAGTGGCCCATTCCCTTTCCCAGCAGGGGCCCGCTCACGGACATGTGCGGTGACCAGAGGGCCAGGCCCCAGCAGGAGCCTCGTGCACGGAGCAGGNGTGATGAAGCTGATAGAAGGGAGACAATGTACAGGGCAGGGAGTCGAATAAATATATAAACAGACACTGCCCAGCTCTATGGCATTGACCAACGGGGATTTCGGGAACAGCCTTGTTCCCTTTTATAGCTGCCGGGGTTTGTGTTTTCACCTCTCCTGCTTTCTATCCTCACACGGGAACTGAGAGGTGAACATGGGGCTATTTCGGTTTCTGTTTGGCAGATAATAATTCCTGTTAACCCATATCAATGTGTGTAATAGAATATTTGGTGTGACGTTATCTGATTAGAATATGACCATATAGATCATTGTTGTAACCACTGTGATATATTTGCAGCAAATCTTGTAGATGGGCGTCTCCCTTGCTCCATGGTCAACCAAGTGTTTCTTGATGAACCACTTAATTTGAACAGTCCCTCCAAGTTGTGCTGGCTAGTTACCTTGTGGGCAGTACCCCAGGAGCCCACATTTGAAATCCAAGTAAAGAGCCAATATTTATAACTTCAGATACAAAAATGATACCGATAGCATAATGATAACCAGCAAATCCGAACCTTTTCATAGACACCTCACTCCACAACCTTTGTACAATACTTGCTGCAAATATAGAACAGTCAGGGCTGGTGCAACAATTAGGAAAACTAGGCAGTTGCCTAGGGCGCCACGATTTGGGGGCGCCAAAAAGTGGACCCAAAAAGCGGCACCTCCAATTTTTTAATTTTTTTATTTATTTTTTAACAGCATTCCTGCGCTGGGCTGCCGGCGGCGCGCTGACACGTGCGGCCGCTCCATGCAATTATTATCATTGCCGGCGAGGGCGCCGGCGGCTGGGCAGAGCTCTGCAGCTCCACTTAGCACTCACGTGGCCCGAGCCCAGCGACGGCCGCGACAGCAGGGCTTCAGGAGGAAACGGGAGGCTGCCTCCTGGCTCAGCCTCCACGGTCAGCCACAGCGGGGGGCACGGAGAACAAAAGAGCCTCGGGCGGCGGTCCGGTGGAGGAAGAAAGAGGACCCGGACGCCCGTGCATTGGGCAAGGTAAGCGCTTCCCCACAGCTCGGCCTCGGGCGCCTGTGCTCCTGCTCCCCTTGATCTGTGGCTGGTCCCTGCTCCTGCTCAGCACTTCCCCACAGCTTGGCCTCGGGCGCCTGTGCTCCTGCTCCCCTTGGTCTGTGGCTGGTCCGTGCTCCTGCTCAGCGCTTCCCCACAGCTTGGCCTCGGGCGCCTGTGCTCCTGCTCCCCTTGGTCTGTGGCTGGTCCGTGCTCCTGCTCAGCGCTTCCCCACAGCTTGGCCTCGGGCGCCTGTGCTCCTGCTCCCCTTGGTCCGTGGCTGGTCGGTGCTCCTTCTCCCCTTGTGCGTGGGCGGCTGGAGAGGACAGCAGCCTGCAGAGCTGAGCTGCCCCAGTGCCCCCCTCTCCCTGCCCCAGCCTCTGTCATGCCTGGTATCTGGGTTTTAAGCCCTGCTGCTGTGTTATGCCTGCAACAGGCAGGCCTAAGCCTGTGAGTGACCCCCATAGCAGCTGCCTGAAGAAGTGCTTGGGGGAATCACACAGAAGGAGAGTGATATTTGTTTGAGTTCTCTCCTCATGGAGGCTGCGCTCCACTTGGCGCAGGACTGCAGTCTCAGCAGGACTCTAGGCCCAGCACCTTGCCTCGGTTTGTAGACTTGTAATGCACCCCTGTCACCGGGCTCAGTCTGGCACCGCTACCCCTCACCAGTGCCCGAGAAGCAGTCAAAAAAGTTGGATGGACTGGTTAGTTTAGTCGAGTGTCAGAGGGGTAGCTGTGTTAGTCTGGATCTGTAAAAATCATGACATGCATCTGACGAAGTGGGTATTCACCCACGAAAGCTTATGCTCCAATACATCTGTTAGTCTTAAAGGTGCCACCAGACTCTTTGTTGGTTAGGTTAGCTTAGTTGTCATGCTGTTGCTTGGCCAGTGTAGAGACCACTGAATGCATAATATTCCTCTATGATGTAAGCAAAGAAAATTCTTGACAACTCATTACAAACGTAGACTTGTTAATGGAGAAGAAATGCACCGTCAGTGGCTGCAGTATTCCACATCAAGTGATTCTGTCTTTTGCTTCTGCTGCAAGTTGTTTGGCAGTAGTACTATTGGCACATCATCTCTTTCTGAAAAAGGCTCAAGGGATTGGAAAAACATATCTGCAATTCTTTCACGGCACGAGAAAAGCAGTCAACATTTGACGAATGTTCAAACATGGAAGGAACTTGAACTGCGATTGAAATACAAGAGAACAATTGATGAAGAACATTTGCGCTTCATTAAGCAAGAAGAAAAGTATTGGCAGCAAATACTAAAACGTCTGATTGCTTTGGTCAGAGTTCTTGGTATGCAAAACCTGGCCTTTCGGGGAACACATGAAAAACTGCACACTTCTGGTAATGGGAACTTCCTCAAATTTGTTGAATATCTAGCTTTGTTTGACGCACTTATGGATGAGCATCTTTGCAGGATTAAGGACAAGGAGATGCATGTCCATTACCTAGGGAAAGACATACAGAATGAGCTTATTCAGCTTCTATCCAATGCCATCAAACAAAAAATCCTAGCATCTGTTCGTGCTGCAAAATACTTTTCGATCATTCTAGATTGTACACCAGATGCAGGCCACGTTGAACAAATGACCATGATCATTCGGTTTGTGGATAGGCCTACTTCAGAGACTGAGAATGAGACTGAATCAGTATGCATAAAGGAACACTTCTTGGGATTTGTGTCGCTTACAGAGACAACTGGAGCTGGTATGACAGAAACTATTCTTCACCAGTTAGAAGAGATGTCACTGCCTATAGAAAACTTGCGTGGTCAAGGCTATGACAATGGGAGCAATATGAAAGGGAAAGAAAATGGTGTCCAGCGAAGAATTTTGGATATTAATCCACGAGCCTTTTTTGTTCCTTGCAGTGCACATTCATTGAATTTGGTTGTTAATGATGCTGCAAAGTGTTGCTTGGAGGCAACCGCCTTCTTTGATTTAGTTCAACGTGTGTATGTGTATTTCTCAGCTTCTACACATCGCTGGGAAGTTCTAACACGCCACGTATCTAATCTCACAGTTAAACCATTGAGTGAAACAAGATGGGAAAGTCGAATCGATGCCTTGAAACCTCTTCGCTATCAGCTTGGTGACATCTATGATGCTCTGATTGACATCTATGAAGACACTACTCTAACAGGATCATCTGGCAATACGTCACGAGTTGATGCAAAGGCTCTTACAAAAGCCATTTCTAGTTTCAAGTTTCTTGTTTCTCTTGTTTTGTGGTATGACATATTGTTTGAGATCAACATGACTAGCAAACAACTTCAAGCAAAAGAATTCGACATATGTGATGCCATTAATCAACTTGGAGAAACCAAGAAGTTTCTTGTGGGCCGCAGAAGTGACGCAGCCTTTGAGAAAACATTGGTAGATGCAGGTGAACTTGCGGAGGAGTTGGATGTACCGGCACTTTTTGAACCAGATCCAATCCGTATTAGAAAGAAGAGGAAGCAGTTCACATATGAAGCAGATGACGAACCTATTTATGATCCGAAAGAAAAATTCAAAGTGAACTTTTACTTTGCAGTCATTGACACAGCAATACATTCGGTTGAAGAAAGATTCACATTGATGCAGCAAATTAGTTCAGTATTTGGCTTCATATATGATGTTTACAGTTTGCAAAATAAAACACCAAAGCAAATTATGGAACATTGCTTGAATCTGGAGCGAGCTTTGCAACATGGTGAATCCAAAGATATTGATGCCTTTGACTTGTGCAGTGAATTGCAAGCTATTGCAAGACGAGTCCAAAAGAGTTCATCACCGCAAGATGTATTGAACTTCATATGGGAAAATAAGCTGACAGATAGTGTCCCTAACACAGTTATTGCTCTTCGCATCCTCTTGACTCTCCCAGTTTCTGTGGCCAGTGGTGAGCGAAGCTTCTCGAAGCTCAAGTTGATAAAAACATACATGCGAACATCAATGTTGCAACAAAGACTTGTTGGGCTATCTATCTTGTCAATAGAACATGACATTGCTCACAGCATTGACTTGGAGGAACTTGTTTCTAAATTTGCTAAACTTAAAGCACGGAAAAATAAATTCTAAATTATAACATGTTACTCTGTGACAGTGTATTGTGTATAATGTATGTGATGTTTTTTTCTGGGGGGGGGGGGCGCAAGGTGGAAGTTTCGCCTAGGGTGCAAAATATCCTTGCACCGGCCCTGGTTATCTGGGACTCAGAGAGAAGAGGCTGGATTTCCGCTCTGTGGTACAACCCCCCTGCACTGTCGGGATCGGAGCGTGATTAGCTTTGCACTTCCTACGTCATTCTGAGGGGTCAAATTCTCATCTTCTTATCCCGGTCCTAACCCCAAATTTAACATTTACCTTAATCCTAAAAGGAAATGTAAACCCCAACCTTACCCTAAATCAGGGGCGGGCAAACTACGGCCTGGAGTACGCTTGCGGCCCACGGAAGGTTTTTATCTGAACCTCGAGCTCCAGCGGGGAGCGGGGCCGAGGGTTTCCACGCTCCAGCAGGGGGAGAGGGACCGGGGACTTGCCACCCTCCGGTCGCAGGAGCGGTATCCGGGGATTGCTGCGCTCTGCCGGGGGAGCGGGACCGGGGATTGCTGCGCTCCCAATCTGCAGCCCGTCTCAGTGACGAGCGGTTCATTTTGAGCACCATCTTCTGGGAAGATTCTTCTGGCACGTGACGCAAAACTCCACATTGTGCAGGCAGCCTTGCGTCGGATCAATAGACGGTCACCAGCCTCCCCAGTTCAGGAACAATTCTCAGAGATCACCAGTTCAGACCAGTCCGGACCGTCCAATGCCGCCCAGGCCCATTCCTCTGGTACTGCTCAGGCCTGTAAAGAAAAACCCCTCGTTCCCCCAAACCCTCCAGTCTGCCTGACTCCTCTGCTTTGTCTTATACATGCAAAGATAGCCTGGATAAGGATTGGGCCCGTTGCTTGCACTCTAGCTCTAAAACTGTCCAGGCTCCCCTCCGAATCCTGCATACTGGGGGCCAAGACGGGGGTCCCGCTTGGAGCTATAAACCCTGGACTCACACAGAGCTCCTTTCAATTGTAAAAGGCTTTCCAAAGCCCTGGGAAAATCCTACCAAATTCGCAGAGGAATTTTTGTTAGTGTGCGACACCTATGACCGCTCTGAGGCAGACCCCCTGCAGCTGTGCAAGCTACTTGTAAACCCTAGCGACATGAAAACGGCTCACAGCCGCCAATTGGCCCGTCAGTGAGCGCCACTCGAATTTGCCAGACACCGGTCCTGACGCCGAATACCGGAAAAGGTGTAAGGACCGAGCTAAAAATCGACTTGAAGCCATCCCTCGAGTATGGACTCCTAAAACCAACTGGGCGGCCATACACGGCTGTAAACAGCGACAGGGAGAAAACCCGGGCGACTATCGCACCCGGCTGACTGATGTTTTTCTGCAACATTCTGGTTTACAGCAACCGGGTGAAAATGGACAGGGCGCCCTGGCTCCTGCGTTTGTTAATGGCCTCCTACCTGCTATTGGCCGTATGCTAAAGCGAATAAGTGTTGGGTGGGAGACCGAAACCATGGACAAATTGCAAACAGTGGCAGAGCACTGCCAACGCGCTCTGAAAGGAAAGGAGGAACAGTCCTCACAAAAGTTAATGGCCCTGCAAATACAGCATTATTCAGGGCAGGGCAAACAGTACCGGGGACGGGGAAGGTTCCAGGGACGGGGACGTGGTCGCGGGAGGGGCCGTGGAACTGGATTTTCAGGTTATGGGGATGTTTGTAATTACTGTAAGCAGCCCGGACATTGGAAGAACGAGTGTCCGCGCCAGGCTGATAGCTCTGTAAATAACCAGCTAGGCCCCCTGTCGGCACAGCCCGACAATCCCCAGCCCTACTTTGTCCCACAGCAATGACGGGACGCCGGGGAACCTCAGGAAATTTTAGCTCCTTTACTACCTCTCACTCCCACGGGTGAGTGTGTTTTGACTATTAATGATCTTTCTCTCCCTTTCCTTGTTGATACGGGAGCTTCACTCTCTGCAGTTCGTACTACTGATCTGCCTGCGGTTCCCGGCTCCGGAAAAACCGTGTCCACTGTGGGTATTACGGGAATCCCAACCCCTTATCCCCTTTCAAAACCTCTACCGGTGCAGGTTGGTCCCCTTTCCGTGGATCATGCCTTCCTTCTCTCTGACTCCACTCCAGTAAACCTTTTGGGTCGGGATCTATTGTTCCCCGGATGGTGTCTTCTTACCAATCCCCCAGTCCTCTCTGAGTGATTCTGTGGCCTCCTTGCTGTCTGAAACTCCCCTTTCCACTCCGGTCCCCTGTTACCCATTGATCCCATCCCTTGAACACCTAATTTCGCAGGTCCCATCCTCTCTGTATCCAACCCATCCATCAGAAGTGGACCGCTTAAATACTGACCCCATCTGCATTACTGTTGACTCCTCCAAACCCCTACCTCGCCTGTCTCAATACCCTTTAAACCCCGACGCAGAGGCTGGCATTGCTCCGGTCATGACCACCCTGCGGGAACAAGGCATTATTGTCCCCTGCTCCAGCCCCTGTAACACCCTATCCTCCCAGTTCGAAAAGCTGATGGTAAATCGTGGCGATTTGTTCAGGATCTTCGAGCCATTAACCGCATTGTTATACCCGCCTTTCCTGTTGTCCCTAACCCAGCAATGATTCTGGCTTCTATCCCACCAGGTGCAACTCATTTTACTGCTGTTGATTTGTGCTCTGCTTTCTTTACTGTCCTGGTTCACCCTGACTCCCAGTATCTTTTTGCCTTTTCTTACCAGGGGCAGCAGTACACATGGACCACGCTCCATCAGGGGTACACTGAAAGCCCATCTCACTTTTCCCAAGCATTAGCCCGAGACCTCGCTGACCTTGTTTTCCCGTCCAGGTCCACACTAGTCCAATATGTAGATGGTCTACTCCTCTGTTCCCCTTCGTTGTCTGCCTAAGAAACTGATTCTTTAGTGCTCCTCACTGCCCTAGCAAAGTCACAAGGCTTCTGGCTCTAAGCTACAGCTCTGTCAAGCCTCTGTCACATACCTTGGCTTTCTCCTCTCCCAGGGCTCCCGTACACTTTCTCCTGCCCATGTCCAGGCTATCCTCAGCTTCCCCCGACCCCGCTCCCCACGCCAGGTCCGAAAGTTTTTGGGCATGGCTGGATTTTGCAGGCAATGGATTCCCCAATATGCCTCCCTTGCAAAACCTCTCCAGGAACTCACTCGAGTCTCTGTGCCTGACCCCGTGCCGTGGCCCCCTGAGGCCGACTCTGCCTTTGTTTCCCTCAAACAGGGTTTGGCTTCTGCCCCCGCTTTAGGGCTGCCTGACTATTCTAAGCCTTTTCCCCTTTTCTGCCAGGAACAATCTGGGTGTGCACGGGAAGTTCTCACTCAGGTGCACGGAGACAAGAACCGCCCAGTGGCTTATTTCTCTGCCACTTTGGACCCTGTGGCCCAAGGCTTGTCCCCCTGCCTGCGTGCTGTGGCTGTCATGGCGCGCGTAGTCAAAATGTCCGAATCCCTTGTCCTCCGCTCTCCTCTTACCCTCATGGTCCCTCACTCTGTGGAAACTCTCCTGCTACAACATAACACAGGCCACCTCTCCTCCGCCCACCTTACCAGCTATGAACTTTTACTGCTGTCGGCTTCATATATCACCATAAAGCGTTGTTCTCAGTTAAACCCTGCCACTCTCCTTCCTTTGTCTAATGACGGTGATCCCCACGACTGCCTTGCAACTGTCTCTGTTGTTACCATCCCGCACTCTGACCTTTCTGATGCCCCTCTCCCTAACTCTGACCTTGTTTTGTTTACTGATGGTTCCTGTTTTCAAGACAACCAAGGTCGTCTCCTTGCAGGATACGCTGTAGTGTCACTCTCTGAAACCCTAGAAGCTGCGCCTTTACCTTCTGTAACCTCAGCGCAAGTTGCCGAATTAGTTGCCCTCACCCGTGCCTGCTTTTTGGCGGAGGGACGCTCCGCCACAATTTACACTGACTCCCGCTATGCTTTTGGGGTTGTACATGACTTTGGCACCCTCTGGCAAGCTCGGGGTTTCCTTACCTCCACCGGTACCCCTATTAAGAATGACCCCTACATCGCTGCTCTCCTGTATGCAGTTTTACTTCCATCTGCCCTAGCCATTGTTAAGTGCCCTGGCCACTCGATGGCGGATACTGATGTTGCTAAGGGTAACGCATTTGCTGACGCCTCTGCTAAACATGCTGCTGCCATAAAACCTTCCCCAGATGCGTTTCTAGGTTCCCTTTCTGTTTCTATAGCACCGCCGTCCCTCACTGACCTCACCCTGCTCCAAGACTCTGCCCCAGAAGCCGAGAAAGACTCCTGGGTTGCCCAGGGTTGCTCTCTTCATCCAGATTCCCTTTGGCGTTTGCCTACTGGCGCCTTTGTGGCCCCCCTTTCACTCTACCCGTCGCTGGCCGCCCTGCTACACGGTGTTTCGCATGTCGGAAAGGAGGGGATGGTCTCTGCTGTAACTAAGGCAGGATGGTGGGCCCCCATTTCAGCTCTTTTGCAGCCCGCCACTGTGCCGCCTGTACCACTTGCCAAAGCCACAATATTGGTAAACCTGTAAAAATGGCTCAGGGGTTCCGGGGCCTGCCCCAAGCACCATTCTTGCATTGGCAACTTGATTTTGTACAAATGCCTCAGTGTCAACGATATGGATTTATTTTGGTTATGGGATGTTTATTTTCTGGTTGGATCGAAGCCTTTCCTTGTCGCAAGGCTGACTCACTGTCTGTTGCCAAATGTTTGTTAAATCATATTATGCCTGCCAAGGGAATTCCTGCCACTCTGTCCAGTGACCGGGGTACACATTTTACCGGACAAATCGTTCAACACCTGGATCGTGTATTACATATCACACACCTGCTGCACTGTCCCTACCACCCACAGAGCGCAGGTGCAGTTGAGAGATTCAATGGTGTACTTAAGAATAAACTTGCTAAGATTTGTGACTCCACAGGGTTAAGTTGGCCAGCAGCTTTACCACTAGCCCTTATGGAAATGCGATCCACTCCATCCCAAAGTCCTTTTGAAATTGTTATGGGACGCCCTAGGCGAGTTATGGCTACCATTACTCCAGTCCCAGACTTGAACTTGACTCACAGTACGCTCCTTCAATATTGCAAGGGATTAATGCAAGCCGTAAGTCACTTCCATTCACAGGTTCGAGCCGCCTGGCCGACGGAACCCACCTCTGACACTTGCCACGACCTCAAGCCAGGTGATTGGGTCTACGTACAGCGCCATCATTGAAAACACGCCTTGGAACCCCGGTGGAAGGGTCCTCATCAGGTACTGCTTACTACCCAGACAGCTGTTAAACTATCTGGCATCGCAGCGTGGATACATGCTTCGCAGTGTAAGAAGACACCCTCCCTGGAGAACCAATCATCACCTCAGAACCACGAAGAGTCAATTTTGACTCCAGAAGAAGACGTAGAGGAACAGCCTGCAATACCTTACAATCTACGCACTCGTAAGGGTTGCCAGAAGCAGACGACGACCTAAGGCAAGGCCCAAAAAGAAGCAGTAGCGAGCCTAGCGCCTGCTGCCTGGTGGACGTAAAACCATGACTGCGGTTCCCTCAGTTGAGGTTGTCAGAACCAGAAGGGCCTTGCCTCCAACATGTGCCTCTGGTGGCGCCTGTTCCTCGGCTGCTGGTGTCTTGAGATCTGGGAAGTCCACAATGACAATTCTTTTATCCAGCAGCAAGTGTGGATAGCTCAGACCCTTAATATGTCGAATTGCTGGGTCTGCAGCCACATCCCAGCCCACTCTCAAGCTGGTGTTCCTGTCCTGGCAATCCCACTCAATTCCCCAGACCTCACTGGAGGACCTCGTCTGTTTAACAAAACATGGAACAGCAATGACACTTGGGAAGCAGTGGGAATAAATGTATCTAAATGGATAAGTGTGGTGGAGGGAAAAGGTCATTGGTGTTGGGTGTGTAATGGGACAGGGCTGGATCTGGGAAAAAGGTGTGGTCTTCAGGATATTGTGGAGAATGGTGTGTGGGATTATTCGAACAAAACTAAAGAGTGGCGGGCTGGGTATGGGGGATATGAATTTTTTCTCGACCTGGGATCAAACAGAAAAATCAATGTCATGTTCCCCCTACAGTAACCTTAGTGAAAACAATACAATCTTTCAATGCCATGCAAATAACACCACTCCTCGTAAGGAGAATTACCCTGTGCCCTTTGGGGGAATATTACTCCTCCTTTGCAGGCACCTCTATGACAAATGGGTGCAACCGACCCTTCCGGGCCTTAATAGGCCATCATTGGGTTTGTGGGACCAAAGCTTATACTGTGTTACCAGCTAACTGGTCAGGTATCTGTTATCCTGCTCGACTCTTCCCACAATTCCGAGTGCTAGGGTCCTTCCCACGGGAACGCCTCCATAATCTCAGGCGAAGAAGAAGGGACTTACCAGATGCCCGATGGTATGTAAATAACATAAGCCCCTTAACCTGGGAAGAGGCCATTGGCGGTTCCCTTATCCCACTTGGGGGAGTAATACACCATGCAAAAAGGCTTCTGAGGTTACAAGCAGTAGTTGAAATAATGGCAAATGAAACCGGAGAGAGTTTAAGAGCCCTGGCCAAAGAAACAGGGGCGATCCGACAGATGGCCCTCCAAAACCGTCAGGCATTGGACATAGTGCTGGCGGCCAAAGGAGGGACCTGTGCTCTCATTGGAAAAGAATGTTGTGTGTATGTACCTGACGACACCAATGAGGTAATAGATCGCGCTAGCCACTTAGAACGAATCGCATATCTTCCCGATGAAGAGCCGAGTTCTTTATGGCAGTGGCTAAGTAACCTGTTCAATTTCTCTGGCATAGGAAACTGGTTGTTTCAGGGAGCCCTGACTATCCTGTTTGGAATCCTAATGATTTTTGTCTGTTTTCAGTTAATCTCCTGTTGTATCCAGAACTGTGTAAGGCATTACACCCAGGTGACTGCCCCAAAACAGAGTGCTAATTTGATGATTTTGAATATCGCTGATGAACAAAGAGATAAAGAACGGTTTATATGTGCAACCCAGTAATTGTTGGTCATTGCGTAGCTTGACCAAAAGGAGGGATTGTGAAAGTAGAATGAATTATATTGTAAAAATAGAATGGATTAAAGAAATGCTGTATGTTCCTTTAAGCAGGAATGAGGAATGTTGAAATATAGTTGTCAGGAAGAGAAACATTAAAATATAGAACAATGAGTCCACTTAAGCTAATGGTGGGACATTAACAGGAGATCAGTAAGAGTTAGTAAGGAAATAAGATATGTGTGTCTGGTCCCAGGTAAACTTATCAGTTTTGCTTCCTTTGTTTTCTTGTTAAATTTGCCGCCCCCGCCCCCCCTTATCTGTATAAATAAGATAGTTTGAGTCTTGCATGGGGCTCACATTATCTGGGTGTATTAGCAGAGCGCTGTGCTAATAAACAGAGTGGTGTGACAAATTGTGAGTCCTGAATCTGACTTTGACATCATGGTCACTGATCATTAACCTTTAAACTCTCAATATCAAAATTCAAATTTTGAATAGCATGGAGTCCTGATACAAAGCTTAATTGACCTGGTTCTGTGGATCCTAGCCAGACTACACCACTGTATCCGTGCCTTAGTGGGTCATAACTGAGAATGTCAAATTCAGGACGAACTGCTGAGAAATAGGGCAAACACAATCCAAAACTGGTGGTTATTCTTTTATAAGATATACACAAAAGTAAACTCCTGTTTCACCACACTGGCTAACAAGAAAACATACAGGCAGTTTCCTCAGGCATTCCAGTTCTTATATCACCACCAAAAACACTGGATTCAGAGATGAGTGGTTATTTACAACCTGTCTCATCAAATCATAGGTTATTCTGATCCCAAAGGACCAGCCACTAACCCAGGTCAATATATAACTTTAATCTTACCCAAAACTCACGCTGATACCAATCCTTTAGTATCTAAAATCTAAAGGTGTATTTATAAAAAGAAAGAAAGAAAGGTGAGAGTTAAAACTGGTAAAAGGAATCAATGACATCCAGTAATGGCAAAGTTCTTGGTTCAGGCTTGTAGCAGTGATGGAATAAATTGCTGGCTTAAGACAAGTCTCTGGAACATCCACAACTTGGGTGGGTCATTCAGTCCTTTGTTCAGAGCTTCTGTTTGTAGCAAGGTTCCTCCAGAGGTAAGAATCAGGATTGAAGACAAAATGGAGAAGATGCAGCTGCCTTTTATAGTCTCTTGCCATGCAGTCTGTGCTTCCTTTGTTTCAAACACAAGCTGCCCAGCACATGGCTTGGAGGCCTTAAAGTTCTGACCATGGTCATGTCCCTGCCTTGCTGAGTCAGAAGGTGGATCTGCCGTCTCCCAATGGGTCAGTTGTGTAGCTGATGGTCCTTAATGGGCATCAGGCAGGCTAGGCAGTGCTAATGCCAAACGGTCTGGGGTGTCAGCCAGAAGCATAGCACAAGTTTGAAATCAGACATACATACATAGCTATAACTCATAATACAAAGGTGATACAAACATATAAACAAGATTATCATATCTGGCAAATGATAACATTTTTGCAGATAACTTACATGGCATATCTGGCTGTGACCGGTGTCCCAGTGGGGGATAGCTGTGGTCACTCCATTAGGGTGAACTACAAAGAAAGGGGCAGACAATCCCCATAAAGCGGGTGGATATTCCAATACTTATAACTTCACATACAAAAACGATACATGCATACAGATAGCATAATTGTAATCAGCAATTCATAACCTTTTCATAGACACCTCACTCGACACCGTTTGTACAATATTTGCTGCAAATATATAACAGTGGTTGCAACAATGAAGAGGATTCAGAGGGTCCCTTATTCTGTGTTGTGAAGCGCCTGGGCTGGGGGATCATGTTTGTGCTTTTACCTAAGGGAGAAATAAAATGATCTCAAATCCCAAGACATCTTTCCATGGCCTGATAGTGCGTGTTCTTGGGTCAGGGAAAAGCTTCCCTTATTCCTCATTGCCTTTGGGTTAGACCAGGGATGGGCAAACTACAGCCCGCGGGCTGGATCCGGCCCATCAAGGCTTTGGATCTGGCCCAGAGGATTGTCACCCCCTTGCGCCACAGGCCTCGCGCTGCTCCCAATAGCAGCCGGCACCACGTCCCTGCGGCCCTGGGGGAGGGTGGGCAGAGGGCTCCACGCACTGCCCTCGCCTGCAGGCACCGCCCCCCACAACTGCCATTGGCCGGGAATGGGGAACTGTGGCCAATGGGAGCTTAGGGGGAGGTACTTACAGGTGAGGGCAGTGCGAGGAGCCCTCTGCCTCCACCCCCCAGGGGCCACAGGGACATGGTGCTGGCCGCTTCTGGGAGTGGCGTGGGAGCAGTGTAGGCAGGGAGCCTGTCTTACCCCAGTGCCCGGCGCTGCCACCCCGGAGCCGCTCCAGGTAAACGGCGCTGGGCAGGAGCCTGCCCCCCAAACCTCCCCTGCCCCCCAACCAATGTTCCCTCTAATTTTTGACAGGCCGTGTGTGCAAAAAAATTTCTTCTGTGCAAATTGTTGTGCTTCTGTGCAAGTGTTTGTGCGTGCAGTGTTTCGCCATGTGCGCAGGGTTTAGGATCTGTGTGTGCGCACGCACACAGCTTAGAGGGAACAGTGCCCCCAACCCCTTGCCCTGAGCCCCCTGATGCACCCCACACCCCTCCTGCACCCCAACCCTCTGCTTGATCCCCCCCCACATCCCTCCCCCTGCTCTGAGCCCCTCCCCCCTGCCATGAGCCCCCTCCCGCACTCCGCACCCCCTCCTCCACCCCTGGGTTAGACTGTGGGAGACAAGAGTATTTGGCAGCAGGACCAGAATCTGAAACTCAAAACTCTCTGAGTACAAGGGGACGTAGGTTCAGCTTTTTGTAGCCATGGGAGACCGGACAGTGACAATTGGCTGGTAGCTAATGTAGGGTGGGAAAGTCACACAAGACTTTGGGATGTTCTGGGCTAAATCTCACTCACCTGGAGCTGCGGTCTGTGACCCTAGTGCCCCCCTGACCCCTCCCCCACCGACGGGCCTCTGCTTCTCCCTCAGCAGCCGCCTCTCCCGGATTGGGGTTCACAGATGAAGCCAGGGATCTCTGCACCGCAGGCCCAGCGGGGCTCTGGGCAGGACGGGGAGACACGGTGCCCGGGAACGGAAGGGTTAAAACTGACGGGAGGTTTGTGTTACATTCACCCGGTTGCCAGGTCTCCTGTCCGAGCCCAGAGCAGTGTGTGTGTCACTGCTGCCCCCGTGCGGCTGCCGGGAGAAGCACGATTCCGCAGCCTGGGTTTTTGTATGATCACAAACCGGTTTGGTTTCACTGTGTCTCTGGCACAGTAATAGCGGGCGGTGTCCTCGGGCTTCAGGCCGGTCATTTGCAGGTATATCAGCTTCTTGGAGCTGTCGGTAGAGGTGGTGAATCGCCCTTTCACGGAATTTCCATACTGCGTAGTTGCTCCATTAATTGCTGACACCCACTCCAGCCCCTGCCCGGGAGCCTGCCGGACCCAGCTCATCCAGTAGCTGTCTATGTTGAACCCTGAGGTGGTGCAGGTCAGTCTGAGGGACTCTCCGGGCTTTTTCACATCCCCGCCGGACTCCAGCAGCTGGACTTGTGACAGGACACCTGGGAATAAACGCATATTAAAATCATGTCAGTGTGAATTGCCAACAACACAACATTCCTCTGACTCGCTTATCCGTACAGGGGGAGAAAATACCTTCCAAAGCTGCTGCAACTAAAATGAAGTGAAGCAAAAGAGTCATTTCCCTGGTGTTGGAGGGGAAAGGTCTCTGGTGGGTCGGTTGGTAACTGCACAGACCCAGTGGGCTGCAGATTGTCTCAGGGTGCAGACTCGACAGAGAGAGATTTAAACAGGAAACTCTCACCCTTATTTGCATATCCCCCTCCTTGTAACAGATAAAACTCCTTCGCAGTGAATCACTGGATGAGTGCCCGGGTCTGGTCATTCCCTCTGGGGCACCTGGCATTGGCCACTTTCGGAAGACAGGATACTGGGCTAGATGGACCTTTGGTCTGACCCAGTCTGGCCGTTCTTATGTTCTTATGATCTCACATCTTGATCTGGGGACCCAAGAGTAGGAGCAAGACCCATTCCTAGAGAAAAAAGGATGGGAAAAGCTTTGAACTCCTCAAGGGTGTAACAGACTCTCACCCTTTGGTGTTGCCCCATCAGCTAAATGGCCGATTTACTCTCCACTTCGCAGTCAGGGAAGTGTCTGTAATTGCTGGTAGGGTTTGTCCACAGGGAATGGAAGGAGCCCCGCTCTGCCAGGCTTTCTGCGTTCTCACCAGTCTCCACATTTACAGGGACAGGCAAGAACCAGTATCTGAAAGGTGTTTGTTGGAGTCCGGTTCTCAGAAAAGAAAGTTGAGAGTGCTCAGCTCCCTACTCCCCCCGTCCTCCCCAGACATCCCTTTCTGTGTTTCTTATAGATGTAAGCAGAGTCAGGATGAGCTCTACCCTGACATCTGCTGGTGGATTATGGTGAGTGTGGAAAAGAACTTCAGGGGCTGATCTTGTTTGCATAGGCA
>QXTE01001030.1:1684-37213 GCA_003942145.1 Platysternon megacephalum
GCCCCCGCACACACGCCCCTCGCTGCTCTCCGCCCTCCCCCAAGGCCCCTGCCCACCAGGGCCGCCTGCCTGACATAGGGGTGCCCTACGTGGCCAGGAAGGGCTGGTAGGCGGATGAGTGGTAGCTGGGTGGCAGGAGATGCAGGGCCTGGGAGAAGTGGGGTGGCAGTGGGGGGCCTTTGGGGTCCCTTAACCTTCCCAGAGGGAAAAGAGAGAGGAATTAGGAGCCAAACAGAGACCTCCCCCGGCTGCCCTGGAGCAGGGGCTCTGTGGTGGACGCTCTCCCGTTGTGGTCAGTCCTGGCCCCATTGCCCTAGAGCAGCACTAGGGGGCGCTGTTCTCCAGAGAGGAAGGTGTGGGGCTTGGAAGAGGATGCTGTGCTGCAGGGGCCAGCAGGGGGCGCTGCAGGGAATTCTCACCTGTCATACACACAGGACACCTCGTGATGCACGAATATGAACTTGGCCTGTGCTCCTTCAGGTAAGCGTAGACGGTGAGCCAGGATCGGGAACGCCCAGGGCCAGGAATGGGGACTCATCCGACAGCCCCAGCTCCAATTTCCAGTCATGGTTCACATCCGACCCCATTGCCTGGGCCACGCCCACGGCTGACTCTTCCACCGAGCTCCTGAGGTCCTGTTGCACCAGCTGTGGCCCCTCCAGTGCACCATGGCCAGCGGCAGGTTCTGGCACAGGCTGCAGGGACTGTTCAGGCCGCTCCACAGGCTGGTGTCCACCCACCATGGTCAAGTTGATGGCCTCCCCCGCCAGGTTGTACGAAGGCAGAGAGGCCACGTCCTCAAAGCTCACCTCAGCCTTGCTGGTGTAGCAGTAGGGGGAGACTCCCCCCCCCAGGAGGAGGAGGAGGAGAGGGATGAAGCACCAGATCTGGGCATGGCTGGTGTGATGGGGTCTCTCACCAGAGAGGGGCTGTTTGGTCTCTGACCCTTGCTNGCTCATCCGACAGCCCCAGCTCCAATTTCCAGTCATTGTTCACATCCGACCCCATTGCCTGGGCCACGCCCACGGCTGACTCTTCCACCGAGCTCCTGAGGTCCTGTTGCACCAGCTGTGGCCCCTCCAGTCCACCATGGCCAGCAGCAGGTTCTGGCACAGGCTGCAGGGACTGTTCAGGCCACTCCACAGGCTGGTGTCCAACCACCATGGTCAAGTTGATGGCCTCCCCCGCCAGGTTGTACGAAGGCAGAGAGGCCACGTTCTCAAAGCTCACCTCAGCCTTGCTGGTGTAGCAGTAGGGGGAGACTCCCCCCCAGGAGGAGGAGGAGGAGAGGGATGAAGCACCAGATCTGTGCATGGCTGGTGTGATGGGGTCTCTCACCAGAGAGGGGCTGTTTGGTCTCTGACCCTTGCTAAAAAACGAGAAACAGAGAGAACCTTGATTAACAGAATCCAGTTGCAGGCAGCCCGATGCCCGCTGTGACGAAGTGGGGGATTTTCTGGGTTTTTCAATGATTTGCATGCAGAGGTGGTGGGACTCAGTTTCCCTGGGTGTTACTGGTTTAATGAGTTAATGGGAGAGGGGGGTTATTTTTACATGGAACAGCGACGAAACTTGGGACTCCAGTCAATGGCCTGGAGAATGGATACCCCAGCGACTGGTAACCTGCTGACCAGGAGGCGCAGCTCGGACGCCACAGCCAGCCCCTCCTGTGCCCCCCTCCCCCAAACCTTTGAGGGGGGCCTCTGCACCACAACCTTTGGAATTGGCGTCCCGTCTCACTCCTTAGCATAACCTACAAGGTCATAGCGAAGGCCATTTGGCTGTGATTGGCAACTGCCCCTGGCCCCACGCTTTGGACGGCCCCATGCTTCAGGGGCATGTGTTATGCTTATAAGAAGCACACAGGATCTTTTTGAGGGGATAAGGCAGTACGCCGCGTTTATTCAGAATACAATAGTAAAGCAGCGTGCATATGCTCACATAAACATACACACACACTCAGACACACACGCACTGTCCCACCAGTCGATGTTATAGTTACAAGTCTGTAGCTCGGACTAATCTAATGGCCAATTAGATTGGTCACGAGTGGGGAAGCGGGGTCCTGTCGGTCGCAATCCGATGCTCCGAAGTTGTGGCAAGGCGAACCCAAAGTCCCATGGCAAAGCACCCTGTTTTTATAGTAATTATCCTTTATTGGGGTCAGTGAGTTTCACACCGTCATGCTGTAATCAATCGCCGTTCGATGAGTGCTTGTCCAGTGCTTGTTGTCTTAAGTTGTTCTTCATATCCTTTCATCAATTCCTCAGGGAGTTACCCCATACTGGTTTGGGTTACAGCTCTCTTGTCCTGATTGATAGGTGCTTGCCTCATCTTTTAGGGTCGTCAATCTGCCCTCCTCCTCAAAATGTTATTGGGGTACACAGCATTCTCCTGGTGCCTTTGCATCTGTCTTTGGTTCCTCCCTAGAACATCTGGTCTGGTGATGGCCTTCACACTTACCTTCTAACACATACATCCCTCATTCACACATAAAACAGGATTGATTTACACAGAAACAGCATGAACATTTAAGCAGGAACTTCAAGTTACAATTTAAAGAAACCAATCATCACACGCTTCTACTTATTTCACAAAGCTAACTTTAAACCTATAACAAAGTGTTGACCATAAGGGTCCATTCCTGCCTTGAAATCAGCTTCAGACACAAGATTCTGGCTGATGCATCTTTACCAAGGGCACACTAGGCCATTCCTTCCTGCTTTCAGAAAGGGTGACTGGCAGGATACTTCAAATTATAATTACAGAATACATCAATGCATTTAACACATACTACATTATTTATTATCCTTCATTCTAACTAACTCATACCTAAACTAAAATAGGTTTTTTCCACTATAGATCCATGGTCCAGAATGCCCTGGGGGCTTAGCAGGGGCCCTGGTAGCAGCGAGCGACCTCGCCCCAGCCCACCCCACTCTGCTGGGTCCTGGTGTCACTCAGCGGAGGGTGTGGAAGCCAAAAAGAGGCAGGGTAGAGACTTCGGGGAAGGGGTGGAGTGGGGGCGGGGCGAGGCAGAGCAGGGGTGGGAAGAGGCGGGGCGGGGTCTTGGGAGAAGGGGTGGAGTGGGGGGGGAGCAGGTGNGTAGTCCCTGGCTGTCATGGTTTCCTGGGCCGTGTGGAGTCCAAGCACTGGGTGAAGAGGCAGAGCAGGGACTCTACAGTCACCACCAGGACTGCCACCCCGGCGCCGAGTGGGGAAGTGACAGCAGCCGCCCCCTCCTGTGGCCCCCTCCCCTAATCCAGGCCCTCATGTTGCCTCTTCCCTCCCCTACTCCGCCCCCTCCCCGAGGCCCCCGCACACACGCCCCTCGCTGCTCTCCGCCCTCCCCCAAGGCCCCTGCCCACCAGCACCGCCTGCCTGACATAGTGGGTGCCCTATGTGGCCAGGAAGGGCTGATAGGCGGATGAGTGGTAGCTGGGTGGCAGGAGATGCAGGGCCTGGGAGAAGTGGGGTGGCAGTGGGGGGCCTTTGGGGTCCCTTAACCTTCCCAGAGGGAAAAGAGAGAGGAATTAGGAGCCAAACAGAGACCTCCCCCGGCTGCCCTGGAGCAGGGGCTCTGTGGTGGACGCTCTCCCGTTGTGGTCAGTCCTGGCCCCATTGCCCTAGAGCAGCACTAGGGGGCGCTGTTCTCCAGAGAGGAAGGTGTGGGGCTTGGAAGAGGATGCTGTGCTGCAGGGGCCAGCAGGGGGCGCTGCAGGGAATTCTCACCTGTCATACACACAGGACACCTCGTGATGCACGAATATGAACTTGGCCTGTGCTCCTTCAGGTAAGCGTAGACGGTGAGCCAGGATCGGGAACGCCCAGGGCCAGGAATGGGGACTCATCCGACAGCCCCAGCTCCAATTTCCAGTCATGGTTCACATCCGACCCCATTGCCTGGGCCACGCCCACGGCTGACTCTTCCACCGAGCTCCTGAGGTCCTGTTGCACCAGCTGTGGCCCCTCCAGTGCACCATGGCCAGCGGCAGGTTCTGGCACAGGCTGCAGGGACTGTTCAGGCCGCTCCACAGGCTGGTGTCCACCCACCATGGTCAAGTTGATGGCCTCCCCCGCCAGGTTGTACGAAGGCAGAGAGGCCACGTCCTCAAAGCTCACCTCAGCCTTGCTGGTGTAGCAGTAGGGGGAGACTCCCCCCCCCAGGAGGAGGAGGAGGAGAGGGATGAAGCACCAGATCTGGGCATGGCTGGTGTGATGGGGTCTCTCACCAGAGAGGGGCTGTTTGGTCTCTGACCCTTGCTAAAAAACGAGAAACAGAGAGAACCTTGATTAACAGAATCCAGTTGCAGGCAGCCCGATGCCCGCTGTGACGAAGTGGGGGATTTTCTGGGTTTTTCAATGATTTGCATGCAGAGGTGGTGGGACTCAGTTTCCCTGGGTGTTACTGGTTTAATGAGTTAATGGGAGAGGGGGGTTATTTTTACATGGAACAGCGACGAAACTTGGGACTCCAGTCAATGGCCTGGAGAATGGATACCCCAGCGACTGGTAACCTGCTGACCAGGAGGCGCAGCTCGGACGCCACAGCCAGCCCCTCCTGTGCCCCCCTCCCCCAAACCTTTGAGGGGGGCCTCTGCACCACAACCTTTGGAATTGGCGTCCCGTCTCACTCCTTAGCATAACCTACAAGGTCATAGCGAAGGCCATTTGGCTGTGATTGGCAACTGCCCCTGGCCCCACGCTTTGGACGGCCCCATGCTTCAGGGGCATGTGTTATGCTTATAAGAAGCACACAGGATCTTTTTGAGGGGATAAGGCAGTACGCCGCGTTTATTCAGAATACAATCGTAAAGCAGCGTGCATATGCTCACATAAACATACACACACACTCAGACACACACGCACTGTCCCACCAGTCGATGTGATAGTTACAAGTCTGTAGCTCGGACTAATCTAATGGCCAATTAGATTGGTCACGAGTGGGGAAGCGGGGTCCTGTCGGTCGCAATCCGATGCTCCGAAGTTGTGGCAAGGCGAACCCAAAGTCCCATGGCAAAGCACCCTGTTTTTATAGTAATTATCCTTTTTTGGGGTCAGTGAGTTTCACACCGTCATGCTGTAATCAATCGCCGTTCGATGAGTGCTTGTCCAGTGCTTGTTGTCTTAAGTTGTTCTTCATATCCTTTCATCAATTCCTCAGGGAGTTACCCCATACTGGTTTGGGTTACAGCTCTCTTGTCCTGATTGATAGGTGCTTGCCTCATCTTTTAGGGTCGTCAATCTGCCCTCCTCCTCAAAATGTTATTGGGGTACACAGCATTCTCCTGGTGCCTTTGCATCTGTCTTTGGTTCCTCCCTAGAACATCTGGTCTGGTGATGGCCTTCACACTTACCTTCTAACACATACATCCCTCATTCACACATAAAACAGGATTGATTTACACAGAAACAGCATGAACATTTAAGCAGGAACTTCAAGTTACAATTTAAAGAAACCAATCATCACACGCTTCTACTTATTTCACAAAGCTAACTTTAAACCTATAACAAAGTGTTGACCATAAGGGTCCATTCCTGCCTTGAAATCAGCTTCAGACACAAGATTCTGGCTGATGCATCTTTACCAAGGGCACACTAGGCCATTCCTTCCTGCTTTCAGAAAGGGTGACTGGCAGGATACTTCAAATTATAATTACAGAATACATCAATGCATTTAACACATACTACATTATTTATTATCCTTCATTCTAACTAACTCATACCTAAACTAAAATAGGTTTTTTCCACTATAGATCCATGGTCCAGAATGCCCTGGGGGCTTAGCAGGGGCCCTGGTAGCAGCGAGCGACCTCGCCCCAGCCCACCCCACTCTGCTGGGTCCTGGTGTCACTCAGCGGAGGGTGTGGAAGCCAAAAAGAGGCAGGGTAGAGACTTCGGGGAAGGGGTGGAGTGGGGGCGGGGCGAGGCAGAGCAGGGGTGGGAAGAGGCGGGGCGGGGTCTTGGGAGAAGGGGTGGAGTGGGGGTGGAGCAGGTGCGGGAAGAAGTGGGGTGACGGCTTGGAAGAAGGGGTGGAGTGGGGGTGAGCCGGGAGTGGAGGGGGGTTGTCCTGGGCCCTGTAACCACCCTAGGATGGCCCTGGTGACTGGGGTCCACACTGATGGGCTCGGGGACCTCCTTGAGCTCGTGTGTAGGGACGGTCTGTCGTTCGCCCTCTTCTCTCTGAGCAGGAGAAGGCGTTCGACAGGGTGGACTATGGGTATCTCCTGGGCAGTCTGCAGGCGTTCATGTCTGAGCCACTGTTTGTGGGTTTCCTGCAGGTGCTTTGCGCCTCTGTGGAGTGCTTGGTCAGGCTCAACTTGACCCTGACTGAACTGATCAGCTGTCAGGCCAGCTGCACACTCTGGCCATTGAGCCCTTCCTCCATCTCCTCCGGAGGAGGTTGATGGAGTCGGTGCTCCAGGAGCCGGAGTTGTGGGTGGGCCTGTCAGCATATGCCACCGACGTGCTTCTCGTGGTGCAGGACTCAGGCGCCCTGGTGCGGGTGGAGGCCTGCCAGGCTATCTAATCAGCAGCCTCCTCCTCCCGGGTCAACTGAGTCAAGAGCTCTGACCTGGTGGTCGGAGACCGGTGGCAGGAGAGCTCCCTCCCACCCGCGCTTCAGGCCATCCAGGAGAGCACGGGTCTGCTACTCTCTCTGAGCATTCACCTTTCCTCCACCCATCCCTCTCCATCGGAGAACAGGCAGGATTTGGAGGGCAGGGTGGTTGAGCGGTTGTGGAGGTGAACCGGACTGTTCCGGTGCCTCTTCCTGTGGGGGAAAGCACTGGTGCTCAACCAGCTAGTCCTGTCCACGCTCTGGCACCGGCTCAACACCCTGAGCCTGGCCCTGGATTTCCTGGCCCAGCTCCAGAAGGTAGCTCTGGAGTTTTTGTGGCCAGGACTGCACTGGGTCTCTGCAGGGGTTCGCAGTCTCCGCCAGAGGAGGAAGGACAGGGCCTGGTCTGCCTCTGCCTCTGCACCCAAGTCCAAGTCTTCTACCTCCAGGCCCTGCAGAGACTCCTTTAAGTTGCATGACGTGTGTTGGCACATGACTTCCTCTGCCTCCCCCAAAGGCTCCGGTACGACCGGCAGCTCTTTTTTTCTCCATCCGAGGGGTCTGCAACCTGGTGCACTTGAGGTAAACATGCACCAGCGTCTCCTTCATGCCAGAAAAGGGCAAGTGCCTGGGATAGGTGTGAACCATTCAAGTACCTTCATGGAGCCAGCAGCTGATGTTCCTGGTGGGCCGCAGAACCAGGTGGAAGAAAGGCTGGCTCCCCGGGGTTCCTCACCCTCAATAGATGGCACAAGGTGCCGCCTCTGCGTATTGGGGTGGGACACGAGGGTGAGCAAATGAAACGGGTGGAGCATGAGCGTGTACAGATGTTTCCTTCGAGTGATTTGGAAATGAACCGGCTGCAGATTATGGAGCCTTCTCAAGTTGTGAGAGTGAGTGAGTGTGTGTGTGTGTGTGGGGGGGGGGGGGGGGGGGNCAGGAGGTCTCCGATCCTGGTGCTTCCTGCCAGGACCAGCCTCCGGCGCCCTGAGGGGGACCCCGCTACCCCTACACCTAGTTGGGGATTGTGCAGCAAGAGCTCCACAAAGACACCTACCCCCTCAGCTGCTGCCGGAGACTTAGATGTCGGCACCAGTCAGAACCGTCCCGTCCATAGGATGGTTTGGGGCAACCACCCCGGGCCCCATGCTTTGGGGGGCCACGCGGGGCCCATGGTGGTCCATAGGATTAGNCAAGCTCCGTAAAGACACCTACCCCCTCAGCTGCTGCCGGAGACTTAGATGGCGGCACCAGTCAGAGCCGTCCCGTCCATAGGCTGGTTTGGGGCAACCACCCCGGGCCCCATGCTTTGGGGGGCCACGCGGGGCCCATGGTGGTCCATAGGATTAGTGTGTGTGGGGGTGGCCCGGCACTGGCAGCAGGGGTCGGGCCTGCCTCCTCATCAGCAGCACTCGGAGGAGGGGTGGAGTGGGGGCAGAGCAGGAGTGGGAAGAGGCAGGGTGGTGGTGGAGCAAGGGTGAAGGTTTAGGGTAAGGAGTGGAGCAGGGCCTGGGGTTGAGGGGGGGGGGGGTTGTCCCGTGCCTTGCACCCCACCTAGGGACGGCCCGGAGAGGCATGGTCCTGTAACCTCCCGTTTCTGTTTGATCCTTTGTTGTCCCCTGAATTTAGTTGAACCTTGAGCTTAATTAGTGGTTTCTCCCCCTGAGCTGGCGCAGGAGCCTTCAGTTGTGGGTGGGCTAGTACCCTNTTGTCCCGTGCCTTGCACCCCACCTAGGGACGGCCCTGAGAGGCATGGTCCTGTAACCTCCTGTTTCTGTTTGATCCTTTGTTGTCCCCTGAATTTAGTTGAACCTTGGGCTTAGTTAGTGGTTTCTCCCCCTGAGCTGGCGCAGGAGCCTTCAGTTGTGGGTGGGCTAGTACCCTCCCCCCTTCCCGGGACGTTGATAGGTGGGTTTGCTTTGTACGATGGAGAAAAAGAGCCAGCTGGAAGTAAAAGTCTTTCATGGTCGCTGGCTCCCAGCCTTTACTTTGCATTTACCAGATATCACGCAGAGCACAAAGCCCAGAAAAGGTCAACAGCCTTCCCCTCCTAACCCAGCCCCCCCATCTCCATGCCAGAGGCTTTGTGCACCCCATGCGAGGGGCTCTGCGTGCCCCCATGTCCCGTCACCCCATGCCACGGGCTCTGCGTGCCCCTTTCCCCTCCCCCCATGCCACGGGCTCTGCATGCCCCTTTCCCGTCCCCCCATGCCACGGGCTCTGCGTGCCCCTTTCCCCTCCCCTCCCCCCATGCCAGGGTCTCTGCGTGCCCCTTTCCCCTCCCCTCCCCCCATGCCACGGGCTCTGCGTGCCCCTTTCCCCTCCCCCCATGCCACGGGCTCTGTGTTCCCCCCCTTCTCATGTCTTTTCTCCGTGGGTCAGGGCCTTGACATTTTAAATGCCAGAGGAACACGCGGGAAGAGATGACCGGGTCCTTCTGAGATGCTGGCAGGGGTTAATCTGGCCCCAGGGCGGGGCACTGACTGAGTCATGGGGTGGGGAATGGGCCCTTTCCTCTCTAGAGGTGTCGGCTCCTATCCCTCAATAACCACACGCCATTCCCCATCCAGGGATGTGTGAAATGCAGCTGCCTCTGGGGTGGAGCAGAGGGGACCTGTCAGGGTGTGGCCATTTCCTTCCCATTTCAAAAGGGGCATCACAGTCCACATCAAAGTCCCCAGCCATGCTTGGGGTCAGGACTGGGCCGCAGACGCAGGCAACTCTTTGTGGCCACATGACTCATGGGCTGGCAGTAAGCACGTGAACAGAGGTGGCACCAAGATGTGGCCAGAAGCCCCCTCAGCAGACAGCCCTCCGCAGCTCCCACCCCTCCCAGTGGAGAGTACGAGAATTGAGACCACGGAGGTCAACACAGCTGTGAGGGCAGAAGCACATCAGAGCGGGCCTGCTGAGCCCTGTGCAAAGAGAAACAATAATCAGCTGGATTGTTTTACAGGTGGGGAAACTGAGGCATGGAGAGGGCAGGCCTAGGTAAAAGTCAGGGAGCCGGTGATAGAACCCAGGAGTCCTGGCTCCCTGCCCCTCCTCCCCAACTCCGCTCCTAGAGTTGGGATAGAACCCAGGAGTCCTGGCTCCTATCTATCTCTCTCTCTCTCTCTCTCTCTCTAACTCACCAGACCCCTGTTGCCTGATTTAGGAGGTTAATAATATTAATTTGGATAGTACAGGTCTGTCGCATCTTAGGCGCATTTAACATGTGCGATTTCCGCTTTATGCGGTCGGCAAAAACAAGAAAAAAACAAACAAAAGAGAGAAAAATAACAATTTTAATACTGTTTCTGTAGTGCGGGCGATTCCGCCCGCCATTACACTCAATGTAATTTTGACTATACGCGGTTTTCGCTTTAGGCGCTGAGCGCGGAACGTAACCCCAGCGTAAGATGAGACAGACCTGTCCTGGGTTTTCGGCTCACCAATCTGTCTGATCAGAAGATAATAAGGTTGTCCCGAATCAGGCTCCACCGAATTTACAAAGGACCCTCGGACAGAAAGCTCACACTGAGACAGATAGTGTTAAAGACTTTTTATTAAGATAAATGAAGTAGGAATTATAGGTAAAATAATCAGAGTTAGAAAGTTACAATTGTATTACTGCTATTCAAAAGATACATGTAACACTATGGTATTATATGCTACAAAGCTTTGGTTAACATACTCACACCCTTCCTTGATAACCTGGTGGTGAGAGACACAGGACCAGCCTCGCCTCTGGAGGTTCAGGTTCCTCAGTTCTTGAGTGAGAGGTGCAACGCTTAGAAGAAGCTGGAGCTAGGAGCTATCAAAGCTAACTTAGACTTTACTTAACTAGCTTAAATTTAAACTTAAAACCTAATAAACAAAACTAAGAACAAAAGCTTAGGAAACCAAGCTTAGCCTAGTCCCCTTGGAACTTAGAAAGTTCTAAGAAAAACAAGTACCGGCTCTCTAGCAAGGTGGGTCACCTCTTTTATAGGGCACAGGTGTCTGACCCCTCCTTCTATGCCCAAACTTCATTTCTCACCCACAAAAATGTTAGGGTCACGTACTCCATAGGCTGGTATGTTTGTACGTATTGATGACAGGTATACATATTAATGACATTAGATCATACACACATATGTTATTTTTGCTTTTCCGGTTATTTTGGTTCTTTCCTGTTAAGTCTGAGGGTACAGACTTGGAACCCCCCTATGCCATTCTACCATTATCTATCTATCTATCTATCTATCTATCTATCTATCTATCTATCTATCCCCATACACCCCCTCATATCTATCTATCTATCTATCTATCTATCTATCTATCTATCTATCTATCTATCTATCTATCTATCTATCTATCTATCTATCTAGGTGAAACGTTTCAGATGTGTGTTTGTGTTGACTTTGCTATCTGAGTGAAAGGTCCCAGAGACATGTAAGCCAACATTGCTATCTGGGTGAAAGATCCCAAACATAGATATGCTAATTTTGCCTTAGCTCAATATGCAGGATATGGCCTGTAGGTCCCTTGCGTTACAGCCAAGCTTACTTGAATATAAATCTATAAACCTATTACAATAAACCAAATACTTAAACTATAAGAAAAGAAATATACATGCAAGCAAGCAGGTTAATCCTATTGGCTACACGCCCCTCCTTTCATGGGGTGGTTTGCAACAATGAACCCCATCACATAGGTACGGATGTAGGTGGTTAAATATCTGTGGGGTCATTTTCCCTCGGTCGGGGTGGAGGAAGGGTATTATAAAGATGGTATTTCTGGAGTAGGCACCAAATATACATATTCATTATCCTTAACATTTGGTGCCTGTCTAGATCTCTGTTTGGGCCTGTTGGATTTATACTGCAGGCATCCTAAAACAAGGAAATAAATCCCAATTGCAATTCCTTGGATAATAACCCATCCTTTTAATCCAACATTCTCCCCGGGAGTTGTTGCAGACTCATCACCCTCGTTCATTAACTGGGTAATAGTTTGTTTGGCTTTGTTCATATCGTTAGTCATTTGTATGAGGTGGGTCTCCTACCAGCCAATAGTGACTTTACCTGTAACGCTAGTGGGGGAATGTAGACAAGAAAGGTGGGTGTACTTTGGATAGTTAAATCCTGATAGACTGGGTCGGACTGGATAATGGCGATGTTCTCAAAAGTGGGAATAGGGGGAATAGCTTGATTCCCTATCAAAGTGGGTTGCTTTGGAGTAAAACAAAAATTTGGCTCTGTGACAGGACACTTCAAGGGACCATATTGGTACCTCTTTTGATTGGTAACCATGCAAAATTGGCTATTTCCAGCATAGGTCACCCTCTCCATCGGAGTCTTCCACTTGGTCAGCCTCACCAGGCATGACAGTGATGAATTCCATAATTTTTTTCCCTGCAGTTCACACAGAACAGTGTCTGTCTCAAACACGTTACACCTACGGATATACTGAGGCCCTTTTCAGAGCAACAGGCCATCTGTGGTACTTTCCAGGTCTGAGTTGGAGTGTGATAGACCAGCAAGGGAGGTGCATTAATGCGGTCCCTATAGATGTCGCCTTTGAGGTGACCTATAGAATGGACAGCCACCAATTGCCTGTACACATCCTTGTTTGGGTCAAACACTGGTAACGAGACTGTGAATGAGACATACAAGGGTCGTGCAATCATACACGCTTTAGAAAGAGAACAACCGTCTCGGTTGGGGTGAGGTGTCACAGATCCCATGTATCTCATATCGCCCACTGATAAATGCTGGCATGAATCCAAACACGTGGATCGTTCCTTTTCCAGCCTTTGAAAACATTTGGGACAGTACCAACTTAACAGTTGCTCATTTTTAATTAAATCTGGAACCTTTTCCAATTTTAAGGATCATAATGTATCAGTGATTGCATTTACAATGTATTTCCCATATGCAGAGCATATAATCTCCTTTTCTAAATGTTGATCCCTGTGCTGATCATTTCTTAAAGCGATTAGCTGATTAATTTTACATTGGGTCTCATTAAATAGTTGGGTTATGTCATGCATATTATAAACAGTAAATCGTTCTTCCTGTGACAATCCCTTTATTCCCTGTAACATTGCATTGACCACTCGGTTGGCTTCCTCTTCTAACACATAATCTATATGTTTGCGAATTTTCCAAATATTCGCTCGGTTCCAGATCGACACTCCTGAACCAAATAGCCCTGTTAGGGATCCTAAACTTCCAAGAAGATTTCATTATCCATACACAACAGAACAATATCTCACACTTGTTGTTGATAGGCTGCATTCCTATCCACAAGTTGTACTGAGAAAAAGGAAGCCACTTTGGTATGCTGACAATAGCTAAATTCTCCTAGATACCAATTAGACAAATTTAACACTACAGGAATATGCATAAACCAAACCTGATTAATCACTTCCCCTATTTTGGGCGTTGTGGTGAGACCACTAGCAGGTCCTGGGTTTATCATTGGACAAGTTACATCATTTGGTATTGGATTGTCATATTTATAGTCAATAATTGGATTCCGAACCTTAAGATCAAATGTCACATTTAGTACATAACTTTTGCTTCCTGATTTGGTTTGAAAAGTAGCTATAATGAGCACTTCATATTGTCCTTCATCCTCATATTTAAGCTTATATAAGGTTAAACTCCGTTCCTGTTATCAGATTATTACAAATGGCTTTGTTTCTGCAAGTTCCATAAGGTATTCCGTGTCTCAGGGAAGTTGAATTTGTTGGTGAGGAGGTATAGGTTTTACATCCTCCCCCATTTGATTATCTAAGGGCCAAATCTTTTTCCAGCCACTGGATGGCAATGAGATTACTCCAACCAATTGATATTCAAAGGTGACATCTTCCCCTGTAATTCCCTTAACCTGGTGGATAGGACTGTGGATAAATTTTGGGTTGAGTGTAATAGTCCATCCTTTTTGTGTTGGTATGTTCTGTTTCACACGCTCAGGCAACTGAGCACGACCATGTCGTCTGGTTTCATGGGGTTGTAACAGTTCAGTCCCAAATTCGTGATTTTGGCTCAGTCTTAGAGCAATGATAAGGGTGTAGTAAATTAGAAATAGTAATGTCCATTTCATGGTTGCAATCTGCTGGACTCCAGCTGTTGCAATTCTGTTGGATGCTGTTCACTTAAGTCCATAGGAAGAAGTTGCTCCTGCGACCTGAACGATTGATACAGCTTTAACTGATTAGCATGGTAGATTCTGTCTCTATTACGCTTGCCTCCTGTTATCCTAATCTTATACTCTGCTGAACTGAGTTTATCGATGACTTGGATGGATCCGATCCATTGGTTACAAAGCCCATGTTCTGGTGCTTTATATGATAACAGCATTACTTGGTCTCCGACCTCCCAAGTATTCTCGCTCTAGTTTTTGTCAAAGTAGGCCTTTGCCTTTCGTCTGCATTTCCCCAATTTAGGAGCGACCTGCAAGTGGACCTGATTTAAATGTTCCTGTAGATTCTGCAGGTAGGTGTCCATTTTTATTCCCTCTAATTGAGTGCCACATTAAATGTTCTGGTAATCTCATCGTTCGGCCCGTCATCACTTCAAAGAGTGTTTTATCAGTAGATGCAGCCGGTGTCACTCTCAATGCCATTAAAATTAGAGGCATGAGAGTGTTCCATAAGAACAGCCGTACCGGGTCAGACCAAAGGTCCATCTAGCCCAGTATCTGTCTACCTACAGAGGCCAATACCAGGTGCCCCAGAGGGAGTGAACCTAACCGGCAATGATCAAGTGATCTCTCTCCTGCCATCCATCTCCACCCTCTGAGAAACAGAGGCTAGGGACACCATTCTTACCCATCCTGGCTAATAGCCATTTAATAATATATGGAGATATACCTGTCTCATAGAGCTGGAAGGGACCCCAAAGGGTCATTGAGTCCAGCCCGCTGCCTTCACTAGCAGGACCAATTTTTGCCCCAGATCCCTAAGTGGCCCCCCTCAAGGATTGAACTCACAACCCTGGGTTTAGCAGGCCAATGCTCAAACCACTGAGCTATCCCTCCTCCCCTTCCAGTTACGTTCATTGGCATTAACCAGTTTCCTCAACATCACTTTTATAGTCCGATTGGATCGTTCTACCATCCCAGATGACTGTGGTCTGGATGGGATGTGTAGTCTCTGCGGGACTCCATTAATTTAAGGCAGTCCCTAAAGGACTGTCCAGTGAAATGTGATCCCTGGTCCGATTCCACCTCTGCAGGGATCCTCCAGCGAGAGAAGACTTGCTCTGCTAGGACCTTGGCGGTGGCTTTTGCAGTATTGGCCTTCAGAGGAAATGCCTCTACCCACTTTAAAAAAGGATCGACCACTAACAGGCATTGGTTACCTCTTTGAGTCCTTGGCCAAGGACCTACAAAGTCAATCTGCAAAGCCATCCAAGGACCTTTATATACCTGAGATTTTAATGGCGCATTTCTTTTGGATGGAGTTGGATTGGCTTGGGCACATGCCAGACAATTATCGCAATATTGTGGCACATCCATCCGAAGAAGTGGCCACCATCCCACAGATGCAAGGTGCTGACAGTTTTGTTCACTCCCTGGTGTCCTCCTGTAGGAGTGTCATGAACCATGTACATCATTTCCCTCCGTAAGTGAGTTGGAACTACCCATACAGGGAAAGGACCTTCTGTATAGATGAGAACTCCATCCACTACGTGAAAATGCTGCTCATATCTTCTGTACAAAGGATCTACTGTTAGCGACCCTTCTCCTTCTGTCTTGGAAAGCTCTTGGATTACCCTCACTATGTCTCTATCCGATTTCTGCATCTCTTTTAAATCCAGTATGTCCGCCTGTAGTTGTGACAATAGGGCAACTGGGACTAGGGGTAGTAATAGAATATTCCTGATCTTTTTTTCCCCAGAATTCCCCTGATCGGGCTCCTTCTTGGGCTNGTCCGCCTGTAGTTGTGACAATAGGGCAACTGGGACTAGGGGTAGCAATAGAATATTCCTGATCTTTTTTTCCCCAGAATTCCCCTGATCGGGCTCCTTCTTGGGCTCATTTATCAGCCTTCCCATTTTCTGTTGCATAGGGTTCTAATTTCCAGTGAGCTTTTATTCTTTTTTTACTTTAACTGGCCACCCTGGAACAGTGATTGTTACTGCTACCCAGCGGAGGTATTTCACCAGCGATGCATACCTTATAGGTGAGCCATCAGAAGATGTGAACCCATTTGTCTCCCAACCTGGTAGAAACTCTGTGAGAGAATTGCATACCCATGCGGAGTCTGAAAACAGACAGATCCTTTGGGATGTGGTGGTGATGGAGAACTGCACGCAGTACTCCAACATACAAGCCACCGCTGCTAATTCAGCATATTGAGCTGAATGTGGAATGCATGAATATGCCTTCTCCCACGGCTCTCCTTTCTCCTTGGGAGGAACTGCATAGATTCCAAACCCGGTATAAGGTTTGCCTTGATGGTAATAACTAGAACTGTCAACAAAGAAATGATAAATGATTAGGGGTTTAGAGAGGGTCCCATACGAGGAGAGATTAGAGAGGCTGGGACTCTTCGGCTTGGAAAAGAGAAGACTAAGGGGGGACATGATAGAGGTATATAAAATCATGAGTGATGTTGAGAAAGTGGATAAGGAAAAGTTATTTACTTATTCCCATAATACAAGAACTAGGGGTCACCAAATGAAATTAATAGGCAGCAGGTTTAAAACAAATAAAAGGAAGTTCTTCTTCACGCAGCGCACAGTCAACTTGTGGAACTCCTTACCTGAGGAGGTTGTGAAGGCTAGGACTATAACAATGTTTAAAAGGGGACTGGATAAATTCATGGTGGCTAAGTCCATAAATGGCTATTAGCCAGGATGGGTAAGAATGGTGTCCCTAGCCTCTGTTCGTCAGAGGATGGAGATGGATGGCAGGAGAGAGATCACTTGATCATTGCCTGTTAGGTTCACTCCCTCTGGGGCACCTGGCATTGGGCACTGTCGGTGGACAGATACTGGGCTAGATGGACCTTTGGTCTGACCCGGTACGGCCGTTCTTATGTTCTTATGTTATACCTCTTAATGGAATTTGTTTCCTGGATCAATGGTCGGAAAAGCTTTCTTTTTTCCTCCACCCTTAAACCAATTGATCAAGATCGGGACACACATGTGGCTCCCCTTGGTACAGAAGGGCAGTTGGTAACAAAGATGGTGTCCTAACAGGTTTTACTGCAATTTTTTTTTTCTTGCAGCAACAATGCCCAGTGGGCTAGGTGAGCATTTGAAACTTGCCCATCTTTTACCCTATTGGACGGTAAGAACCGAAGGGGAGTGTGTGATGAGTGTAATAGGATCGGGCTGAGGCCAAAGAGGCCTGGTCTACACTGGGGGGGTGGGGGGGATCGATCTAAGTTACGCAACTTCAGCTATGTGGAGTACCGGAGTTGACGGGAGAGTGCTCAGCGGTCGATTTATCGCGTCTTCACTAGACGCGATAAATCGACCCCCCCCGCTGGATCGATCGCTCCGGAGGTAAATGTAGACATGCCCTTAGAAACGAAAAGTGTTGTATGGCCCAACTGGTGGCCAATAGGTACTTTTCACAATTGTCATACTTAAGTTCAATTGATGACATTAAACGTGAGGCATAGGCCACAGGTCTGATTTTCCCATGCCTCTCTTGTGAAGCCACAGCCGCTAATGCATTAATACTTACCGCTACCTCCAGATGATCGGGTATCTCAGGATTTGAAGTGATCAACACCGGAGCCTTGACAATGGCCTGTTTCAGCTGGGATACTGCTTCTGGGTGTCGTTCATTCCATTTCCATCGGACACTGGTACAAGGGACCTGCAATGGAAGCAAAATTGGGAATGAAATCCCTGTGGTCCCCAGTTAAACCCAAAAAGGATTTTAAAGCTGTTGGGCCCTGTGGTAAAGGCAACGTTTGGGTTGCGTCCACTTTCTGTTGTGCCGGGATTCTCCCCCATTTTGTCAGGGTGCAGCCCAAGAAAGAGACACGGTTGGCCATTAGCTGGGGCTTGGCCGGATTGCAGTTTAGCCCTGCTTCCTTTAGGATCTGCAGGAGCTCGTCAAGCCTTTTCAGATGATCTTCTTGGTCCGTGTTGCCAAACAAAGGTCATCTACATATTGAAACAGAACGGTTGGTTTAGAAAATTGCAACAGTTCCCATCTCATTTGCGCATGGAATAAAGCTGGAAATTTTTTATACCCCTGGGGTAAACGTGTCCAGGAATATTGGACCCCCTGGAAACTAAATGCAAAACGGTCCTGTGAAATGCGGGCCAATGGTACTGTCCAAAAGTTGTTACTGATGTCAAGGGCAGTAAACCACATGGCCTCTGGATCAGAGGACTTGATGAGATCTGGCATCTTGGCTACTGTAGGGGCACAAGTGGGTGTGACCTGATTCAGGCGTCTGTAATTAATTGTGAGACGCCAAGAACCATCTGGTTTCGTCACAGGCCAAATAGGGAAATTGGCACTGGAAATACATCTACGTAGTACTCCCTGTGTCAGCAAAGACTTGATAGTCTTTCCTATGTATGGGTTTGCCTGGTCTGGGTAAGGATATTGTTTTGGGGCTGATATATCTCCTCCTTCCACAACAATAGTGACTGCCATGCATCCACAATCAAGTTTGTGTTTAGCAAAGGCATCTGCATGCTTGCGAAGTAAAGCCTGTAACTCAGGTTGGTCTGCGTGATTAGCCACTATTTCATCCAAATCATACCCCTTAGGTTCAGAGTCCTCCACTGGAGACACCAGGCCACATTCAGGCATGATCACTGGTGAGTCATCCTTTGCCTGTTCTACAGGAAGACACAATAGGTTACCCAAATCAAGAACACATCCCTGTTTGTATAGGAAATCAGTTCCCAATAGGCAATTCCTTGGGTCTGCTAATTTCATCAACGCAAAGGTATGAACCTTTCTTAGGTGACCTATCTGTACGTCAATGGGTTTAGAAAGTGTGGTAACAAGCTGATTGCTTGCAAAAGTTGAAAGTGTTTTTGTACACCCTGTGACGAAGTGGGAATGTTTTGTTGTGTGATGTGAATACTGAGGGGGGAGGCTGCAGGGGGGCTGAGCTGGGACTGTCTGCATGGGGGAAGGGAGATACCTGAGCATGTAACATGAGAACCCAGGAGGGGAGTTGGAGACCAGGTAACACCTTTGACGGGGAATTCGGACAAAGGAAAAGGCTGGGGGAGGAGCCGTGGGGGGAGGAAGAAAGGAGACGCCTGGAAGGGTTTTTTCAGTTTTGGAAGCTGGCTAGGAATGAAGAGGGGACTCTGACGGGGCTGGGGCGTCCCAGCGGGGAGAGTGGCCTCCCTGGGGCCCCCAGCTGGACCTAACTAAAGGGAATCCTGTTGTCTGTACTGGCAAGACCTGTTTTGGACTGTGTTCCTGTCATCTAATAAACCTTCTGTTTTACTGGCTGGCTGAGAGTTATGGTGAATCGCAGGAAGCTGGGGGTGCAGGGCCCGGACTCCCCCACACTCCGTGACACACCCTGATGACAGAGAAGAGGATCTAGGATCCTTGACATGGATAATGCTAATTTCTGCCCCAGTATCTATTATAAAATTCTTGTGATGGCCCCCTACCACTGCAGATACTGTGGGTCTCCTGCTTGCATCCCTGCCTAAAGGAGGCTATAACTATGCTCGGGGCCGGTTGGCATCATGCTGAGTAATTTGTAGAGTATGTAGACAAATAATCTACGGGTTCTCCTTCTATCTCTTCGGAGGCAGCCAACTCTGGAGGAGGAGAGGCTGTCCACCGGAGAGAAGGAAATGGAGGCCACTGGACGGTTCGAGGGTGCTGGGCCTTGGCCTTCCATCATCAGCTCATTCACGCGTGCTGGGAGTTCCCGAATATTCCGTCGTTGAGCCTCAAGCGTCAAACATCATTACAACGGAGTCCTCATCTCTGTGGGGAGGCAGTGACTTGGATCCCTGCAGGTGTGAATTGTTCTGGGCGGCGTCTGAAAAGAAAGGAACACGGTCCCAGGCCACTACATGGGGTCCAAACGCATAACACCGTCGAGGGGCACGCCCACTCAAAGGTCCAGGATTATTACGTGGGTTAGGGTCATTTTGCCGACGCTGGTACCTAGGGAATTTAGGAACACCTTGGCCTAACCCTGGGGGGTCCCTCAATCCTCACGGTGGGATTAGCTTGTGGTTCCTGAAGTATTGCAACAGGGGCTCCACGGCGATCTATTTTAGGGTCTCCTTGAGAATATGCCTTGGCCGGTAAGGCTAATGCCTCCTTCAAAGAAGTGCCGTCAGTTATATGCATGTTAACCTTTTCCTGCAAATGGGGCAGAGAGTTATTGACCAACAAACTAATGTATGGTGGCTCATCTGTTTCCTCTTTCAAGTGACTGTGCCATGCTGCACTTAACCGCAGGTGAAATTGATGTGGGGACTCTTTAGGCCTCTGCTTTAGGTTAGACAGGATGGCCACTCCAGCTTGCCCCGGATGCTGATTATGTTCCAATCATACGGTGTCTTTAAAAGAGCTCTCTCCTGCCCTAAACTCAGGTGGCAAAGTACTCCATACTGCTCGATTCACTGCGAGTTGTAAGATTTTAATCCAATCTTCCCTTGTTAAGCCAAACACTTTTGCTGTTTCTTGTACACGCTGTGCACGCATTGCAACCAAAGAATCTTCCATCATCCCTACTTGCTTAACTACCAGATCTAGGGTCTTAATATCTGTAACAACTGCTAAGGGGAAATCAGAATTAGAATTTGAGGATCTTCTCTCCGGATCAGGATCTGGGCTTCTATTTGAGTTTGAATCTATATTTTCTATGTTTTGACTTCTCCTACCCAAATCCACATTTTCCTCATCAGAGCTATCAGAGCTTTCCTCTGGAAAGAGTCCTAGATGAGCAGGGTAACAACATCTACGTCCTACACTCACGGCATCTCCACACTGATGCAGGACATCTCTCAGTCCATTAAGATCTGGTGTTGGGGTATGTAAGAGTTAAATAAAGACCTGGGTGACTGCTACCATGGTAATAGGGAGTATGGCACAGGCGAGCAGTATTTCTTTGCTTGATAGATAAAGTTTGCCATCCTTCCCCTTCCTTTTTGCTTGTTAAGGATAGATAAGCGTTGCAGCTGCATAAGGAATGTGGCTGTCTAAAGAATACACATTGTGTAAAGTAGTGTTATCTCTCCTCTCCCTTCTTTTTCCCAGCTACATAAACGAGCTCGGGGTCATGGCTCCTTCCTCCCTCCCCTGTAAATTGCTGATTAAGGGAATCTGTGGCTACAATTACTGTAAAGAAATGTAGATTCAAGGTAAAAGTGCCTGCGTAATATGCTTAATGCTGTAAACAGTAAACAGGGGTGGGTATAATCATATTCAGTAGATGGTTATTAATATTCATCATATGGGAGGGGACTGGGGGTCATGTGAGTTAGGGCGGGGGGGGGGCGGAGCCAGGACTTGTGAGTTCTATATGGGGGATTTCAATTATCCCCATATTGACTGGGTACATGTCACCTCAGGACGGGATGCAGAGGTAAAGTTTCTTGACACCTTAAATGACTGCTTCTTGGAGCAGCTGGTCCTGGAACCAGCAGAGGAGAGGAAATTCTTGATTTAGTCCTAAGTGGAGCACAGGATCTGGTCCAATAGGTGAATATAACTGGACCACTTGGTAATAGTGACCATAATATAATTAAATTTAATATCCCTGTGGCAGGAAAAACACCACAGCAGCCCAACACTGTAGCATTTAATTTCAGAAAGGGAAACTACACAAAAATGAGGAGGTTAGTTAACAAGCAATTAAAGGGTACAGTGCCAAAAGTGAAATCTCTGCAAGCTGCGTGGAAACTTTTTAAAGACACCATAATAGAGGCTCAATTTAATTGTATACACCAAATTAAAAAACATAGTAAGAGAACCAGAAAAGAGCCACCGTGGCCAAACAACAAAGTAAAAGAAGCAGTGAGAGGCCAAAAGGCATCCTTTAAAAAGTGGAAGTTAAATCCCAGTGAGGAAAATAGAAAGGAGCATAAACTCTGGCAAATTAAGTGTAAAAATACAATTAGAAAGGCCAAAAAAGAATTTGAGGAACAGTTACCCAAAGACTCAAAAAGTAAAGCAAATTTTTTTTAAGTACATCAGAAGCAGGGAGCCTGCTAAACAACCAGTGGGACCACTGGAAGATCGAGGTGCTGAAGAAGCACTCAAAGACGATAAGGCCATTGCGGAGAAACTAAATGAATTCTTTGCGTCGGTATTCATGGCTGAGGATGTGAGAGAGATTCCCAAACCTGAGCCATTCTTTTTAGGTGACAGATCAGAGGAACTGTCCCTGACTGAGGTGTCATTAGAGGAGGTTTTGGAACAAATTGATAAATTAAACAGCAATAAATCACCAGGACCAGATGGTATTCACCCAAGAGTTCTGAAGGAACTCAAATGTGAAATTGCAGAATTACTAACTCTAGTCTGTAAGCTATCATTTAAATCAGCTTCTGTAGCAAATGACTGGAGGATAGCTAATGTGATGCCAATTTTTAAAAAGGGCTCCAGAGGTGATCCTGGCAATTACAGGCCTGTAAGCCTGATTTCAGTACTGGACAAACTGGTTGAAACTATAATAAAGGACAATATTGTCAGACATATAGATGAACATAATTTGTTGAGGAAGAGTCAACCTGGTTTTAGTAAAGGGAAATCATGCCTCACCAATCTACTAGAATTCTTTGAGGAGGTCAACAAGCATGTGGACAAATGGGATCCAGTGGATATTGTGTACTTAGATTTTCAGAAAGCCTTTGACAAGGTCCCTCACCAAAGGCTCTTAAGCAAAGTAAGCTGCCACGGAATAAGAGGGAAGGTGCTTTCATGGATTGGTAACTGGTTAAAAGATAGGAAACAAAGGATCGGTATAAATGGTCAGTTTTCAGAATGGAGAGAGGTAAATAGTGGTGTCCCCCAGGGGCATGTTCTGGGACCAGTCCTATTCAACATATTCATAAATGACCTGGAAAAGAGGGTAAACAGTGAGGTGCCAAAATTTGCAGATGATACAAAATTACTAAAGATATTTAAACCCAGACAGACTGCAAAGAGCTACAAAAGGATCTCTCAAAACTGGGTGACTGGGCAACAAAATGGCAGATGAAATCTAATGTTGATAAATGCGAAGTAATGCACATTGAAAAGCATAATCTCAACTATACATATAAAATGACGGGGTCTAAATTAGTTGTTACCACTCAAGAAAGAGATCTTGGAACCATTGTGGATAGTTCTCTGAAAACATCCACTCAATGTGCAGCGACAGTCAAAAAAGTGAACAGAATGCTGAGAATAATTAAGAAAGGGGTAGATAATAGACAGAAAATATCATCTTGCCTCTATATAAATACATGGTACACCCACATCTTGAATACTGTGTGCAGATGTGGTCGTCCCATCACAAAAAAGATATATTGGAATTGGAAAAAGTTCAGAAAAGGGCAACAAAAATGACTAGGGGTATGGAATGGCTTCCATCTGAGGAGAATGTAATAAGACTTGGAATTTTCAGCTTGGAAAAGAGACGATAAGGGGAGATATGATTGAGGTCTATAAAATCATGACTGGTGTAGAGAAAGTAGATAAGGAAGTGTTGTTTACTACTTCTCATAACACAAGAACTAGGGGTCACCAAATGAAATTAATAGGCAGCAGGTTTAAAACAAATAAAAGGAAGTATTTCTTCACATAATGCACAGTCAACCTGTGGAACTCCTTGCCAGAGGATGTTGTGAAGGCCAACACCATAACAGGGTTCAAAAGAGCACTAGATAAATTCATGGAGGATAGATCCATCAATGGCTATTAGCCAAGATGCGGGGGGATGGTGTCCCTAGCCTCTCTTTTCCAGTCCCTGGGAATGGGCGACAGGGGATGGATCACTTGATGGTTACCTGTTCTATTAATTCCCTCTGTGGCACCTGGCATTGGCCACTGTCGGTAGACAGGATACTGGGCTAGATGGACCTTTGGTCTGACCCAGTACGGCCATTCTTATGTTCTTATATTACTAAATAAGGGTTTTGGGGGTGTTGTAGCAAATGTGTGTATGTACATATTTACTTAGATAAAAACTGTAATGTGATTAACCTGGTGCTCACTCGACCGGTGGTGTCGGTCTAGGGGAACTAGTTATTCAATAAAGAAGCCCATGTACTCAATCCACCTCTGGGTCTCCCTGCTCCTCTATTTAACATCTGGGACTTTGAAAATAAAATAGAAGATTTTGACTGGAATTGAAATATCAAAATGTTTCCAGATTTTGGACCATTTTCGGGACGGGGACGGAAACAATTTGCTAAAATTGATACAAATTTGCAAAAATTTCGCCGTCAACTTGAATCTGCATTTAAAAAAAAAAATTGAAATTTTTTGCTGTTGAGGCTTGGAGTTTGAGCTCCTCAGCTGTGGCTCACCTAGGATCTATCCCCAGCCCTGGGAAAGGAGTGGGGCCAAGTGGGTTAGAGCAGGAGTGGGGGTGCTGGAGCCAGGACTCCTGAGTTCCATGGCTGGCTTTGGGAGGGGATAATCATAAAGCCTCCCTAGATGCCTACACCGAGTCGGACTACTGCACATACAGAAGGAACTGATGCGAAAGGAGAAGCTCCCGGGGACTGGAGATGGATGGAGAAGCATCACCGCCTATTGGTGGATATTAAATTTTTTTATTAAAGCTAATGTTTGGAATCAAGTTTATGTTACACAGGTTTAAAGGAAAGGCACGGTACATGTGGGGTCAAGCTTGGGTTATGCGAAATTAAAAGTCTTGGTTATAAAGCTGATGAGATACATAGGGTACATAACAAGCTGTGTCTGACCCACGGCAGCATGAGCCAGATTTTGGCTCTCCCCATTAGCCTGGAAGGGGGTCAGGACTCCTGGGTTCTCTCCCCAGCTCTGGAAGGGAAGTGGGAGCTGGTGGGTTAGAGCAGAGGGGGCTGGAAGCCAGGACTCCTGAGTTCTACCCTGAGCGCTTTCTTAACCTCTAAGCCGCAATGTGGAGTGACGTTTCCCAGTTGTCTTGGCGATTGAATGAAACATGGCCCTCCTGGTGTGACGTCACCCTGCACCTTTTCCCCAGCTGCCCCTCCCCAGAGTTGGAAGCATCTCAGTGCTGGGTGAGCACTTTGGGGTCGTTGGTCACTGAAGTAACCTGAATGTGTCTCCTATGAGGCCTGTTGTAGTAAAGTATCCACCAGTAGAGGACAGTGCTTCTCCATGCATCTCCAGTCCCCATGAGCGGCTCATTTCTTGTCAGTTCCTTCTGTATGTGCAGTAGTCTGACTCAGTGTAGGAATCTAGGGAGACTTTATGATTATCCCCTCCCAGAGGTGGGGATAGAACCCAGGAGTCCTGGCTCCCAGCCCCCCATCTCTAACCCACCAGACCCCACTCCCCACCCTGAGCCGGGGATAGAACCCAGGAGTCCTGGCTCCCAGCCCCCCATCTCTAACCCACCAGACCCCACTCCCCACCCTGAGCTGGGGATAGAACCCAGGAGTCCTGGCTCCCAGCCCCCCATCTCTAACCCACCAGCCCCCACTCCCCGCCCTGGACTGGGGATAAAACCCAGGAGGGGGCCAAAGCTGGGGGCTGTGGATTCCCAGCTAGAACTGGGCAAAAATTTTCATCAAAAAATACAGATTCATGTTGACAGAAATAATTTAGCGAGTTTGCGTCAACTTCAGAAAATTGTTTCTCACTCCCCCAAAATGGTCAAAAAATTGAAAAGTTTTGGTATTTTAATTCCAATCAAAATCTCCCATTTTATATTTTAAAACCCTCAAAGCATTTGATTTGACCAAACATGATATTTTTTATGTGCTTTCACTTTGCAAAAAAATTGATTTTGTTTCCGGGTTAAGCCAAAATGAAATCTCACCCCCACCGAGTTTTTGGCATCACTCCAAGTCATTCAGTTTGAGGAGGATTTGGTGTGGGAAAGGACAGGGGGGCTACGGTGGATCATAAATTGAATCAGTCAAGACCGTGATGCAGTTGCAAAAAAGGCTTTAGGAAAGATGTGGACACACTCAAGAGAGTCCAGAGGAGAGCAACAAACATGAGAAAAGGTTTAGAAAACCTGACCTGCGAGGAAAGGTTAAAAAACTGGACATGTTTAGTCTAGAGAAAAGAAGGGGGGACTTGAGAACAGTCTTTAAATGTGTTCTGGGCTGGTATAAAGAGGACGGGGATCAATGGTTCAGGTAGGACAAGAAGTAACGGGGTGAATCGGCAGGAAGGGAGATTTAGGTTAGAAGAGAGCAGGAAAAGCTTTGATCAGCACAGAAAAGGCCCCTTCCCTGCATTTCTACCCGGCTGTCGCCTTGTAGGGCCTTGTCTTCTCCCCGTGCGCCCAGCAAGGTCCGATGAGGATTTATGAACCCGCCCCGCACACAGCTCTGCCCTGATCTCTTTACAGAGACAGAATCCCAGGCTAATGCAAGGAGCTCAGAGCTCGCTTCAGCGGTTCCGTCGCCGCTGGCTTGACCAGCGCTCCCAAGAGCCAGCTGTGGGGATCAAACGTTATCTTACTGGTGGGTGTCCCTAGCAGATAGCGCTGGAACAGAATTTCACTGGATCCAAAGTGGGCCAGGCGCTGGGACCAGCTGCCCGCCAGCAGACACCCCCATTGTTCCTCCAGCAGCTGCAGGCGTGGCAGGGTTTAGCCGTAAATCGCTATGGCAGATATTAAGCTTTTCACCCGTGGAACCTCGGCACGTGTCCGGATCCCTGCTTTTTGCCTAGCGTCCGTGAGGGCAGCCGCGGCTGAGCGAGCCCGGCCTAGTCTCCTTCCAATGGTCCTGGCGGCACCTCCTGGCTCGGATACGCATGATGCAGAAGGAGAATGAAACGGGGATGAACGGGGGGAGTTGGAAATGAGGCCGGATTGGTGGACAAAATCAGGAGCAGGGGTTATTTTGGCCACTGCCCCCTTTTGAAGAGACCTTTGGGGTGCTGATGAAGAGGCCGGGTGGACAGATGGGAGCAAGTTTCACCATCAGGGCAGCCACCTGTACTCTCTCCTGGACTCCACCAGGTAGGGTGCCCGATTCTCGTTGGCCGCATTCCTGAAGGTTTCATCACATGACAGAATCTTTAATGAAAGATTAATCTTTAATTCCTGGACATACCCTGCCCCCCTGGCACTCACATTAGAGACAAACACCTCCGTCTGCCCACTTTCCAGCATCTGCTCCTGTTCTTTGTCCAACACCACACTGCCGTCAGCTGTCGAGAGAGTAAGGGACTGGGTCAGCTCCCTTCTCTCCCCTCTAAACCCAACTGAACCTCCCAGAGCCAGGGATAGAACCCAGGATTCATCAGTCCCAGCCCCCCCTGCTCCAACCAACTCATCTCAACTCCTCCCCCCCTCCTGGACCTGGGAATAGAACCCAGGAGTTTTATCTCGAAGCCCTCTCTGCTCTATCCCACCAGGCCCCACTCCCCTCCCGTGTCTGAGGCTAGAACCCGGGAGTTCTAATTCTTAACCTCTACGCTGCAATGTGGAGTGACTTTTTTTACAGTTGCTTTGGTGATTGAATGAAGCCTGGCCTGACTTGTATTTTGTAATAACAAATGATAAATGAAGTAATTTTAAAAATGTCCCGTGTTGCAAAAGGTTTGACTGTCGTGTGATCGGCGCAGAGATTGTTCCCCAGCTGTCCTGCCCCACAGGTGGCTGCATCTCAGCACTGGGCGAGCTCTTCTGGTGCGATGTCAGGCTTGACAAAGCCCTGGCTGGGCTGATTTAGTTGGGTTTGGTCCTGCTTTGAGNAAGATTGTTCTCCAGCTGTCCTGCCCCAGAGGTGGCTGCATCTCAGCACTGGGCGAGCTCTTCTGGTGCGATGTCATTGTGTGGCTGTTCCCCAAGTGCCGGTCCCCAGAGGTGGCTGCATTTCATCACCAGGCAGCCCTCCTGGTGTGACATCACCTTGTGGCTGTTCCCCAGCTGCCTCTCCCCAGAGGTGGCTGCATCTCAGTGCTGGGTGAATACTTCAGGGTCTTTCATCATTGAAGTAACCTGAATATGTCTCCTCTTAGGCCTGCTTTAGTACAATATCTACCAGTAGGCGGCGATGCTTCTCCATGCATCTCCAGTCCCTGGGAACTGCTCCATTACCATCAGTTCCTTCTGCATGTGCAGTAGTCTGAGTGTAGGAGTCTAGGGAGGCTTTATGATTATCCCCTCCCAAAGCCAGCCATGGAACTCAGAAGTCCTGGCTCCAGCCCCCTGCTCCCCCCCGCTCTAACCCACTTGGCCCCACTCCCCTCCCAGAGCTGGGATAGAACCTGCGTGGGCCGGGGCTGGGGAGCTCAGACTCCTGGCCTGAACTGGGCAAAAATTTTGAATTTTTTTTTTTTAAATGCAGATTCAAGTTGACGGGGGAATTTGTGTCAATTTCAGCAAATTCTTTCCGTCCCCGTCCCTAAAATGGTCCAAAAGCTTGAAACATTTTGATACTTCAATTCCAGTCAAAATCTTCTATTTTATTTTTAAAATCCCTCCAAATCAAAGCATTTCATTTGACCCAACATGATTTTTTTCCCCCTGTGTTTTCACTTTGCTAAACATCTGATTTTTCTTTCTTTTCAGGTTCACCCAAAACGAAAATTTTCCCCTTGAGTTTTTGGCACAGCCAGCCAACCGCATGAAAATCAGGTTTTCACGTCACACTCCAATCATTCAGTTTGAGGAGGATTTAGCGACCTGGAGGCCACAGTGAATCGCAAATTGAATATGTGTCAAGAGTGTGATGCAGGTGAGAAAAAAATGAATTTTCTGGTGTGCACAAACAGGAGTGTCGTATGTAAGATGTGGGAGGTAATTGTCCTGCTCTACTCGGAACTGGTGAGGCCTTCGCTGGAGAACTGTGTCCAATTCTGGGAGTTGCACTTTAGGAAAGATGTGGACACACTTGAGAGAGTCCAGAGGAGAGCAACAAAAATGAGAAAAGATTTAGAAAACCTGACCTGTGAGGAAAGGTTAAAAATCTGGCCATGTTTAGTCTTGAGAAAAGAAGGGGGGACTTGGGAACAGTCTTTAAATAAGTTCACAGCTGGTATAAAGAGGACAGTAGGGTGACCAGATGTCCCGATTTTATAGGGACAGTCCCGATTTTGGGGGCTTTTTCTTATACAGGCACCTATTACCCCCCACCTCCTGTCTGGATTTTTCACACTTGCTACCTGGTCATCCTAGAGGACAGAGATCAATTGTTCTCATTGGCCACAGAAACCAAGGCAAAAAGCAACCGGTTTAATCTGCAGCCAGAGAGATTTAGGTTAGATAGCATGAAAAACTGGGATCAGCACAGAAAACGCCCCTTCTCTGCATTTCTACCCAGCTGTCGCTTGGTAAGGCCCTGTCTTCTCCCCGTACACCCACCAGGGTCCGATGAGGATTGACAAACCTGTCCCTTGTGCAGCGCTGCCCTGATCTCTCTCTCACGGACACAGAAACCTCGTCTGAAGCAAGGATCTCAGAGCTCGTTCCACAGGCTCCGTCGCATCTAGGGTTTGTTACTTTGGGGTACGCTCATGAATTATGGTTACTCTTTGGGTGGGGGGTTCTGTACTTCTATCAATGTACTGCTTGTGTCACTTGTGTTCTCATACGGAGCTCTCCTTCTCCCTGCTGCAAGTCCCCTCCCAATGGAGCTATCCTGCAGGTCCTAGGTTCCCCTGGGCTGGGTTCTTCCAGCCCCCGAATCTCACACACACACACACACACACACACACACACACACACACACACACACACACACCCTAGCAGATAATAAAATTGGAGGCCTGATTGGTGGACAAAATCAGGAGGGGAGGGACTAGCTTGGCCACTGCCCCCTTTTGGAGAGAACTTTGGGTTGGCGATGAAGAAGCCGGCTGGACAGATGGGAGCAAGTTTCACCATAATGACAGCCACCTGTACCATCTCCTGGACTCCACCAGGCAGGGTGGCCAATTCTGGTTTCATCACAAGACAGAATTTTTAAGGAAAGATTTATCTTTCATTCCTGGAGGTTCTAGGAGGGTCCTGGAGGGTTAGTGACCCAACCGCCATGACATCATTGGGGCTTCATTGTCCTGGGCCTTGGAGCTGAGCTGGGATCAGGCCCGACAGAGGGACCCGGGTGACGTTGCCACCGCCGCTGGCTCCAGCTAAATCCCAAACAGGGCCCAAGAGGTGAGACGTGGACTTCCTGCTCCCTCCACCTCCCTCATGCTTGTCTTTTCCTTCCCCCTCTTCTTTCTTCTCTCTCCTCTTTCTCTTGCTCTTTTCGCCTCTTTCTGACAAGAGTCCGGCTCAGCTGGACCAGCCTGCATCTTTTGAAAAGATTACGTCATGTGATGAACCCTCCAGGAATACGTCCAATCAAAATTGGCTACCAAAATCGCCCATTGCTGGGACAAGTTTGCCAGGCCTTGAAGTGGCTGGTCAGGGCGGAGTCTGAGGCCTTGTTTCTCCGACTATGAGGCTACAAGAGTGAGTCAGCGGCTGAATTTTGCTCTCTCTGCTGGTCTTTTCCGTCCCCTTTCATGTGTGTTCATCTTGTTGGGTCTTCTGGGAGACGGGATCGGCCTTTCCCAGCAGCAGCAACATCATCCCCTGCAGGTCCACCCACGGCTCCTTTCCCTCCAGAGGACAGCTTGTTCCAGCTAGAAAAAAAAGCAGTCTGTCAGACAAGGGGTCCCTTTTCAAAACACAAGGTAAAATCCCCCCCAACCTGGGGTTGGATCAGAGAAGCGGCCCTTGATGGGAAAGGCCCCGAATCCCATAATCCACTTGCCTGAGCCAGCCAGCAGGGGGCCAGGGTGGAAACTGACTGCGTGGGAGACACCTGGGCAGGGGCTGGCTGTGGTGGGGGAGACCGGGGTCTGTTGCCCCCTACAGGGGAAAGGCCCCATGTCCCATTCTCACCCACCTGAGCCTGACAACCCCCTGCCCTGGGGATGGAGTGAAGCTGGCACCCCCTACAGGGGAAAGGCCCCATGTCCCATTCTCACCCACCTGAGCCTGCCAACCCCCTGCCCTGGGGATGGAGTGAAGCTGGCACCCCCTAGCGGGGAAAGGCCCCATGTCCCTTTCCAACCAGCCCCTCAGCTCTGGGGCCGGACAGGAAAGGGAGTATGGTCGATGGGTACAGTAAAGGTCTCCATGGGCTAGTTTCCATTGCAAAGGCTCCCAGTGTCCTTCCTTCTTCTGTGTCTGTCACACAAGGCCACACAGGTTTCACCCACTAGGGTTCTGTCCTGGGCTCTGGGAGGGGAGTGGGGTCAGTGGTTAGAGCAGGGGGAGCTGGGAGCCAGGACTCCTGGGTTCTATCCCACCTCTGAGAGGGAAGTGGGGGCTGGTGGGTTGGGAAGGAGGGGTGGGGAGCCCGGACTCCTGGGTTCTATCACCGACTCCCTGACGGTAACCTAGGCACTCCCTCTCTGTGCCTCAATTTCCCCACCGGTAAAACAATCCAGCTGATTATTGTTTCTCTTTGCACAGGGCTCAACCCCACTCTGATGGGCCTGTGCCCCCAAAGCTGTGTTGGCCTCTGTGGTCTTGATTCTCATACTCTCCACTGGGAGGGATGGGAGCTGCGGAGGGCTGTCTGTTGGGGTGGCTTCTGGCCACATCCTGGTGCCGCCTCTGCTCACATGTTTACCGGCATCCCGTGACTCATGTGGCCAGTAAGAGTCAGGCCCCAGGAGCCCACACCATCCTGCCTGCGTCTGTGGCCCAGTCCTGGCCCCACGCATGGCTGGGGGCTTTGATGTGGACTGCGAGGCCCCTTTTGAAATGGGAAGGAAATGGCCCTGCCCTGACAGGTCCCCTCTGCTCCACCCCAGAGGCAGCTGCATTTCACACATCCCTGGATGGGGAATGGCTTGTAGCTGTTGAATTAAGATAGAGCCGGCACCTCTAGAGAGGAAAGGGCCCATTCCCCACCCCATGACTCAGTCAGTGCCCCGCCCTGGGGCCAGATTAACCCCTGCCAGCATCTCAGAAGGACTCGGTCATCTCTTCCCCCGTGTTCCTCTGGCATTTAAAATCTCAAGGCCCTGACCCACGGAGAAAAGACATGAGAAGGGGGGAAACACAGAGCCCCTGTCATGGGGGAATTGGGGCATACAGAGACCCTGGCATGGGGGGAGGGGGAATTGGGGCACACGGAGCCCCTGGCATGGGGGGAGGGGGAATGGGGGCACACGGAGCCCCTGGCATGGGGGGAGGGGGAATTGGGGCACACGGAGCCCCTGGCATGGGCTGGAGCCTTCTTGGCCTGGCTGGAGAGCCTCAAAGCCAGCCCCGGCCTAGGCTCACACTCCCTGGTGCCCATCCACCCCTGAGGGATCTGACTTTCTCATACCCGTGGCCATCACTTCCAGAGCGTGTCCGGCCGAGCAATTCTCACCGAACTGGCCTGTTACACAGGGATGTGAATGGCCCACCTTAGGATGCCACCCTAGTAGCAAGCACGCTTTCCCTCGGCCGTCCGGCCGTGCGTCGGGGCCCGGGTTAGGAGGGGAAGGCTGGTGACCTTTTCCCCACTTTGTGCTCTGCGTGATTTCTGGTAAATGCAAAGTAAAGGCTGGGAGCCAGCGTCCCTGAAAGAGTTTTACTTTCAGTTTCCTATTGGCTCTTTTTCTCCATCGTACAAAGCAAACCCACCTATCAACGTCCCGGGTAGGGGGGAGGGTACTAGCCCACCCACAACTGAAGGCTCCTGCACCAGCCCAGGGGGAGAAACCACTAATTAAGTTCAAGGTTCAACTAAATTCAGGAGACAACAAATGATCAAACAGGAACGGGGGTTACAGGGCCATGCCTCTCAGGGCCGTCCCTCGGGGGGGTGCAAGGCCCGGGACCGCTCCCCCCAGGCCCTGCCCCTGCCCCTTCCCATCCCTGCTCCACCCCTTCCCCTAAACCCTCACCCCTGCTCCACCCCCACCCTGCCTCTTCCCACCCCTGCTTTGCCCCCAGTCCACGCCTTTCCCCAAGTCCCCTTCTCCTGTTGTGCCTACAAGAAGCACACGGGATCTTTTTCAGGGGAAAAGGCAATACGCTGCATTTATTGAAGATACAACAATTAGCATATGCATGCAATCACATCACACTCACACACACACACACACACACACTTTCCCGCCAATCAATGTTATAGTTACCAGTCCAGAGTCCGGATCAATCTAGTGGGCAGCTAGGTTGATCACAGGTAGGTAGGAGCCAAAATCTGTCAGTCGCGACACGATACTCCAGGGAAGTCTTGGCAAGACGAATCCAAAGTTTCATGGCAAGGCCCCCTGTTTATATAGTGATTTTCCTTCATTGGGACCAATGAGTTTTGCACCGTCATGCTGTAATCAATTGTTGTTTGACGAGAGCTTGTTTTCTTAAATTGTCCTTCTCATCCTTTATCTGGTTCCTTCATTAAGTCTCTCAGGGAGTTACCCCAGGCTGGTTTTGATCACAGCTCTCTTGTCCCCATTGATGGGTGCCCGTCTCATCTTTAGAGTCGTCAATCTGCCCTCCTCTGACATTTCAATAGGGGCGTGTTGGAGCCTCCTGGCGTCCTTGCGTCTGGCTTCGGTTCCTCCCTAGAACATCTGGTCTGGTGATGGCCTTCACACTTATTTTTTAACACACACATTCCTCATTCGCACACAAAACAGAGTTGATTTACACAGAGCATTTGAACAGGAACATCAAGTTGCAATGCAGGAGAAAAACAACCAATCCAGTCTTTTACTTATTTTAAAATGCTGAACCTACAACAAAGTGGTGACCCTAAAAGTGTCACTGCCTTGAAATCAGCACAGACACAGATTCTGGCTGATGCATCTCTACCAATGGTTGATTAGGCCGTTCAGTTCCCCTTTCAGAAAGGGTGGCTGGCAGGATATGGTCAAACCATACACCAAAACATTTAATACACGCTACATTATTATTCTTTATCCTTCATTTTAAATTATACAAAATACAAACATAAAATCCTATCACTACATAGGTATGATCTGATGATCTATGATCATACCTGGCTTAAAGTTGCTCAGAGCATAACTGCTCCCTGTTCCCCTCTTTCCTGGAGAACCAACAACAGACACAAAGGGAAAGCTTTTTTCCCAATTTTAAAAAGTTCTAGCCTTCCCATTGGCTCTTTGGTCAGGTGCCCACTTCCCTTTCCTTTACCTGGGGGACTTTTTTAACCATTTACAGGTAAAGCAAGCAGAGAACAGCCACCAAGAGGGACTTTATAGCTAACTGCCTAGCTGGGTGTCCATAAAAGGGAGCTACCCCCCCCCCCTTTCATTTATCACAACAACCAACAAGACGAACACGCACGAAAGGGGGAAGAAAAACGCAGCAACCATTGACTCTCCCTCGTAGCCTCCCGGTTGGAGAAACACAAGCCCAGGCCTGGCTCCAGTGGGCCACGCCGAGAAGTGGCAAACTGGTCCCAGCGACAGGTGGGTCGTTTTGGTCGGACGTATTCCTAGAGGTTTCATTACAATATAATCTTTCATTGAAGTTTAACCTTCGATTCCTGGAAAGGCCAGGCCAATCCTGGAGGGTTGGCAACCAAAGATGCTGCCTTGGCCAGCTAAGTCCGACTCTTCTCAGGGAGAGGTGGAAAAAAGGAGGGGGGAAGAAAAAGAAGAGAATGGGGGAGGGGGTGGGAGCAGGAAGTCTCATCGCTCGGGGTCACTCTGGGATTCAGCCGGAGCCAGCGGAGGTGGCAACCTGACCTGGGTCCCTCTGTCTCGCCTGACCCCACCTCAGCTCCTACACCCAGGACACTGAAGGCCCAATGACGTCATGGTGGAGCCCAGGAGACGGTGCCGGTGACTCCCATCTGTCCACCCGGCTCCCTTCATCCCGGAAAGGGGGCAGTGACCAAAATAGCCCCCACTCCTGCTTTTGTCCACCAATCCGGCCTCATTTCCAACCCCCTAGATTTGATCCGTTCATTCCCCGTTCCAGTCTCCTTCTCAGGCATGCGTATCCGAGCCAGGAGGTGCCGCCAGGACTAGGCCCGGCTTGCTAAGCTGCAGCTGCCCTCACGGACGCTAGGCAAAAAGCAGGGATCAGGACACGTGCCGAGGTTCCATGGGTGAAAAGCTTAATATCTGCCATAGCGATTTACGGCTAAACCCTACCATGGGAGCGCTGGTCAAGCCAGCGGCGACGGAACCTCTGAAGCGAGCTCTGAGCTCCTTGCATTAGCCTGGGATTCTGTCTCTGTAAAGAGATCAGGGCAGAGCTGTGTGAGGGGCGGGTTCATAAATCCTCATCGGACCATGCTGGGCGCACGGGGAGAAGACAAGGCCCTACAAGGCGACAGCCGGGTAGAAATGCAGGGAAGGGGCCTTTTCTGTGCTGATCAAAGCTTTTTCCTGCTCTCTTCTAACCTAAATCTCCCTTCCTGCCGATTCACCCCATTACTTCTTGTCCTACATGAACCGTTGATCCCCGTCCTCTTTATACCAGCCCGGAACATATTTAAAGACTGTTCTCAAGTCCCCCTTCTTTTCTCAAGACTAAACACGCCCAGTTTTTTAACCTTTCCTCGCAGGTCAGGTTTTCTAAACCTTTTCTCATTTTTGGTGCTCTCCTCTGGACTGTCTCGAGTGTGTCCACATCTTTCCGAAAGCCTTTTTTGCAACTGCATCACGGTCTTGACTGATTCAATTTATGATCCACCGTAGCCCCCCGGGTCCTTTCCCTGCACCAAATCCTCCTCAAACTGAATGACTTGGAGCGATGCCAAAAACTGAGGGGCGGGGGGAAGGGGGGGATTTCATTTTGACTTAACCCCCCCAGCCAAAAATTCAATTTTTTTGGCAAAGTGAAAGCACATAAAAAATATCATGTTCGGTCAAATCAAATGCTTTGAGGGTTTTAAAAAATAAAACGATCCTAATTGGTGGACAAAAGCAGGAGG